>VXBJ01000072.1:155641-168477 GCA_013400055.1 Nycticryphes semicollaris | reverse complement strand
AAAAAAAAAAAAAAAACGTGCCAGAACTCTGAAGCAACAATTTGCCAGAAAAAGCAAAACAGCTGAGAAGGAGTAATCTGATCCACATTTTTTTTCTCATTTTCTTCATTAATTTTAAATACCGAAACTTAAAACTTACAGGAAGGCAAGCTCTAAAAAAAAAAAGGAAAAAAAATATTAACTCTTTATTTTATTATAATTTATTTATAATAAAGCAGCATAGAATTTTCTAGTGATGTCTCCATTTCTTTTGAGAGGATTGGCCCAGAGACAGCAGGCTGCTGAAGAAGCAGATACTTGTGACAAGGTGGCTGAATCTGCGAGCTATGCCAGCTTAGATCCTGGCAGGGGCTCTAGCCCATCACAGGCACATGCCTCTGGATAGGAAAATTTGGGAAAAGCCTCCAACTCATCCAAGAATTCTGCTTTCCCTTCATAGGATGTCTGGGAGGACGATGGATAACTTTCCCTCCCATCACAGAGATCAGGACCAGATGCTCTTCCTGAGATCTGTTCTTTGCCTCTGAATGCCACAGGAATGAGTAATCTTCTGAAAAGTGATTTATTCACATGACAACCTGTGGTGCAATCAGCCTCTGCTTTGGTTTGGAACTGAGAGCAGAACCTGTCCTTCATCCGCTCGCCATCCTGCTTTCCGTTCCCCTGTCTCTCCTCTCTGTACGCAGCCAGAGGGTCAACACAGTTTGACTAGCAGCTTCCTAAATTATTGGGGTTTATTCCATTCTGCATTTCTGCCAGGTGATGGGATACCTGGTCCTGAAGGAACTGGCACCTTTTGCAGCACGACTGGTATGAAACAAGAGCATCATTCATTACTGGAAACATTGGGCAATAAAGACAAGGACACTTGGACCTAAATTTCCCTTTTCACCACCAATGATGAGACAGAGAAAAAGGCAGAAAAGAACAATTCCTGTTCACTCTCTGTTTCCATAGAAACACCAAAATTAAGAGAGAGAGGAGACTTTTAACATCACTCTATCCATAGACCTGCCAGCACGGTCTCCGAGTTTTGAGACCTGCTCACACCTGAGCTGACAAAACACACCTCTGTGGTAATTTTTACAAACTTACTGATGCCACCGACTCAAGACCTCTCCCAAACGAACTGGCATGTCACTGTGATCTACTCAGGCAGTAAATATTTGATGTGATCATCTCCCAAGGGTGCTCCTCTGGCTGGGTGGAAGCGGTGACGGGCACGAGACACCCTCACACTCAGCTCTTGCCTGAGGGGCTCACGTATATATTTAACTGACAAGAAGCATAAAAATCACTCACTGAGCAAGGCAGACATGGGAGATATTTGGACAGGGTTAGCAGGTTTGCAGCATCCAGATGGAACACACAACTCCTCCAAGAATGTGAATATCATCTTTTTGGGGTTTTTTTGGGTTTTTGTGGTTGTTTTTTTTTGTTGGAGCAAATTAATATGGGCCACGAGCCAGACTGTGTCAAGAGGAAGGCTCACATAAGGGAAGCAATCACACTGCAGCCCTTCGTCCGAATAAACCATCACCGTTTTCCCCCACTGCTGCTGGGGTTTGAGCAGGAGCAAACAATAAAAAGCAGGTCACAACCTGCCAGCTGCCACCAAGGTCCAGGGATCCTCCTGGTTATGACAAGACGGAGAGATCTTGTCATCCATCAAAGGCCAGGGAGGAGGAATTTCATCTTCTCCTCTGCCTCTCATGTGAAGACTTGGAAATGAAAACACATGTGCCAAGAAATCCCCAAAGCATTAATGAAAACTCGATGCTACTTCTTGTTACTTTCTGAATTTGATATATAACAGGAACACTGAAAAATGTGCAAAGGAATGTTCTTCCCCCCGCCACCGAACGACAAACAAGCTTTTCCCTGGTAGTTTGCAACGCTGTCTCTGTTCCATAAAAACACAATAAAAATCACAGTGAGAAACCCTAGAAGAGATTGACAGAATAAAACAGGAACAAAGTATAAAACGGAAAGCATCAAAAGTAAGCTCTTAAGTCTCCTCTTCCTAATCTTCCCAATGATCTTCTCCGCTGCTCTGTTTTATTACCTCTCAGAAGGGTTTTAGCTTTAATATATATTGGAATTACTGGGGAAAGGAAGCATTTTAAACATTTAGGCATCCTAACTCTTTCAAAGAGAGGTTTCTTAACCTTTAATCCTCCTTCCTCCACCCGCGGGCCATGCAACAGGCAAGGCGAAAAGGTCAGTAATGTGGACAAAGGCGCTAGTCTGAGTCTAACCCAATTTCTCCTACCCCAGCTCTCTGCCGTCAGAGCACAAACACACATCACTGACTTTTATTACTGCTCAGGGCTCCTGTGCTCAGGTTAAACACCGGCAACTATTTAAAACTACTCGACATCCATGCACAGCCAAGTGGGAGAGCGTGTGGTCTGACCTGGGAGGGAGAGCGGCTCATCAGCCCTCCCCAAGAGCTCACAGTTGGCCAACCAAGTCCTCAACCGACACAAATGGGATTTTGCTCCCTCTACCTGCACCCTGGGGTCTTTTTGGGGGTGATGAGTCTATCTGTGGTCAGCTCTGCCCTGCCATCTCCACCTCCAGAGCTGTTGGCCAAGACCATTAGGGGCAATAACCAGCACGAACGTTAATGATGGATGCATGGTCTCTGCTGAGATGCCTGTCACAGCCCTCTGTCACTGGTGTGGATCAACACATTTCAGGTCTGTTTGGGAGTCTTTTTGAGGGTGCTGGGTCTCTCTGTGCTCATCTCTGCCCTGCCACCTCCATCCCCAGAGCTGTTGGTCAAGCTTATTAGGGGCAACAACCATCACAAATGTTAACGATGCATGCATGGTCTTTGCTGAAGGCTTCCCTTGTCACTGCTCTGGACTGACACATTTCATCTGTGTTTGGGGATGGTTCCTGGCACATGTTTCCTAAAGTAAATAGCAGCAGCAAAATCAGCTCCAGGCCCCTTAAGGCTGAGCAGCTTGATAGAAATGCTTAGCGTTGCCACCATAAATATTCATGAAGGGCTCCAGGGAGAAGGGCTTTCAGTTCCTCTGCCCTCTCACTGATGGGGTGACCGTCCAGCCCCACTCCAGCTACAGACACTTCCCCTACATCATCGGGAAGACCAGAGGGACAGGTAAGCTCCAAACGGGCCTGCCAGGCAGTAACGTGCTACGAAAGAGATGTGCGTAAAACTACAGCCACCCTGTCTGTGACCTTTCAAGGTACATCGCTTTATCAGTTCCATAATTCATAGAATCATTCGAATCAAGTCATCCCCTTGTGCCTTACACTTAGAAGGAATTTCATTTTCTCCACAAGTCACTTCACTGCCAGAAATTTCTCAAAGGAATGGCACCAACATGTGGAATAGGTGCAGACACTGGTGGACACAGGGACAGAGTGGCACAACCCACCGGCTGAAAGCAGCTTGCCATAAAGCTTCTTCCTGCTGAAAAAGTGAATGCAACCGGAAAGAATAAAGCTTTAAAAGAGATTCAGACATCCTGCTGTTTTTCCACACCAAACTGATATACCCAACTAAATATTTGGCCCCAAAGCACTCTTGCCTCAAACTGATTCATTCTAAAACTTGTTTATTTGAGGCCAAAAGGCTGGGCGAAGGCTGGCAAGTGGGAGCCCAAGTCTCCCTCCTCCTTCCTCTCAAGATCTACATCGCTCTGTGGGTTGATCAGAACAGGCTGCGAGCAGCTCAGCTGGGCTGGCTCCCAAGGGGATGTCACAGATGAGTTTCAGCATGATGAAATGATGATCTTACCATGACCTAATGGGGCTTCTTTATCCGTCTATGGAGAAACCTTCAGTGAGCTCACAGCTCATACGGTTTATCACCATAGTTGGTGCTGAGCAACTTTAGAAGCGTTGCAGGGAGATGAATAAAGATGCAAGTTTGAATATTCAAGTGCATAGAGATGCGCTTGATGATGCCTTTTGTCAGACACCCCAGCCACTGATTTATACTCGCTGTCAAAAGGAAGCTAAAGATAGCATTTGGAAGACAGCATACAATGTTGGGTCTGCTGTAAGGAGCTTAAATAAAACTACGTGTCCAAGAAAATTGTGTGCACGCTGCCGTGTCTCTGGGTCTCACATAGTTCATCTCCAGGTTTGCTCAGGTTGGACAGGGCTCTGATCTACCTGAAGATGTCCCTGCTCATGGCAGGGGGGTGGGATTAGATGGCCTTTAAAGCTCCCTTCCAATCCAAACTATTCTATGGATCGGTGATACACAGCAGGAACGATGCTTCCGAAGTAGTACCCCAGTTTGTCCCCACCAGACTCATTTCTTCTGATCAGTACCCATCCAAGTGGGAAATAAGATCAACTGATCATTTACACCAGTGACTTCCTTTTTTTTTTTTGTCAGTAGTTTTAAAGACACTGACAAATAAAAATGCAAAACGATCCTTATTAAGAAAGCTGTTGGCTGTTTAAATTTGCAGGTTTAAATTTGAAATGCAGCACGTGAACCCATAGCATTTTATGGTTTCATCATATGAGCAGGGCACTTCAGCTCACTGTAGTCTTCCTTTGATCATCTTATGTGTCTCATCTGTTCACATCATAACTTTTGAAGGGGATGTCTGATGTTTTCTTCTGAAGTTCATGTAAAGAAAGTGAAGAGCTTTTATTTCAGGTTACCCATAGAAAGGAGGAGGTTGACACATGCAAAATGTAGTTTTCAGTCATTTGTTTCAGTCATTTCAACACGAGAAAAGGAATCTGACAGTGACAAATTAGTAGGTTGGTTGTTATTCCTGAACTCGTAAAAGAGAATATTAAAGCCACCAGGAACGTGTTCTGGAAATTAGACTGTTTCTTATTCTTTCTAAAGGGGAATTAGGTGTCGTGCCATGGAATTAGGCCAAAAATGCATTAGCAAAATAGCAAAGTAGGAACCAGAGTTTGGTGACAGAAATACGTAATGGCACCTAACCAGATTTGTCAGCAGAAGTATTTTGCTCTCAACAATAAAGATGCTCTCCCAGTTAATAGGTTTAGCTGTAGATATATTACAAGGCCAAATGCAATAACTCGCATGATTATGACGTTCATCTCGTTCTCTACAGTTCGCTCTCCAGTAACTATTTTACCCCTGAAGTACTGGATGCTGGGGAATCTGGACAGAGAGACTTCACACAGGGATTCCGTCTCACTCGGTGACTTTGTCAGAAATATTTGGGGAATCACTAGTATGCAACATATTTTAAGGCTTATTTTTTTTTCTTCCACTTTTCACTAAGGGCACCCAGAAGGTTTTCTGTTGACTTCACTGGGCTCGAAATGTGGGTGACAAAAATCCTGATGAGACTTTACAAGAAGGTTTTCTGGACTGATCCCTGAAATTCTGGGCAGCGCTCACCTCCCTCTCCCCAGAACCGAGCCATGGATTTTCTCCTACAGCAGAAGACAAAAGAGGGCAGGATTTTAAGCATTCCCGCCATCGCACAGCAGCGGCATCCTTCTCAGTGACAGATTTCCTCAGGCTTCCAGCTGGGAGGTTTTGTTCAGCTCTGTAAGTTTTTACAGAAAGAGCCTCCAACTGTCCTGACTCACACGTCAGAAGGGATTCTTTATCACAACATCCATCCTCCATCCCCTCTCCTCAAAGTGGGAAGTTTTGTGATATCTGGTTTTATGTACTGCCAGATGCCGGGCTCTTTCATTCACTGCCAGACAGGAACGGAGTCTCATAACTCACAGGCAACACACGATGCCATAAACCTTTTTGCGAGACATACTTCATAACTGTGAGGGTTAAAAAGTATGACCCCATATATTTAAAAAACAATAAATGTGGAATTTAGTGGAGTAAGTAGCCCATTAGGCATGGCACTACGTTTAAGCATGAATTTTCACTTCTCAGATTTTCTAAGAGAACACTTTCCAGATGGAAAAATAAAGATTTACCAAAATAGAAACGCCTTATAAAAACCCTGATTTTGATACAGTTCTGATGGGAACCTGCCTCCTTACCTGCCACCTAGCACATCTGGCACACAGAACTGGAGCCAAGAGCCTGGAAGACCATGTTTCAAGCAGATATGGGGCTGAGGACCACCATGGCCAAGAGCCAGGACTTGGAGCACTTCCAGCCTCCTGAGCCTGCTGTCTTTCCCACCAGGAGATTGAAGGGGAGAGCTCCATCTTCTCCATCTTCCTCTTCCTTGCAGGTCTCTCCATCCAAGATCTGGGATGGGCGGACCTTGGTCAAGCAAAACAACAGCATTCTGGTGTAGTTCTGATGCAAAATGGTCCCTTTTCAAGTTCAAGTTCAATGTGGAACAAATTCAGGTCAGACTAAGGTTAGTCCAGGCTACTTCTGGCCTCCAGTTTGGAGACAGTCTCAGCATTGGACATTTGACTCCTAAACACCCAATTTGCCCTCAGAAAGAGGCAGATTCAGAGCGGGAGCAACACCTCCCAGTTGTAAATGTAAATAAATCCCAAAATACCCAACCTGCAAACGCTCTCCCTTCCACTTTCCAGCCAGTCAGGCCACATTGGATGTGGCACCATCCCAGAGGTGCTGGTGAAAGTGACACCTGGGGAGAAAGGAGAGGGGAATCCCTCCACTCCCGCCATGAGAGTGGGGAGGGACAAAGGCAGGAGCAGCTCATGCTGCCACCCCAGGAAAAATTATGCCTGTTTAATCTCTGTTTAGGAAAATGAAGCTTTTAAAGCTCAATCTCCCCTTATTCAACTGAACATTAAAAGCTACAATAAGAATGAAGATTAATTGAGTGGAAGGTGCCACTGCCTATGGCAGGGGGTTGGAACTAGATGGTCCCTTCCAACCCAAACCATCCCATGATTCCATGAATTAACGTCTGCCTTACAGCCTGAGTACGATGTGGGTAACCACACATCAGGGCTGTGCATTGCCCTATTCCAAGGGCATTGCCACATCTTGCTCTCTACAACTCCCTGAAAGGAGAGTGTAGCCAGGGTGGGGTCGGTATCTTCTTCCATGTCACAGGCAGTAGGACAAGAGGAAATGGCCTCAAGTTGCACTGGGGGGAGGCAGGGTTTAGGTTGGATATCAGGAAAAATGTTTACATGGAAAGGGTTATTAAGCCTCAGAATGGGCTGTCCAGGGAAGTGGTTGAGACACCATCCCTAGAGGTATTTAAAAGATGGGTGTACATAGTGCTTAGTAACAGTTTCTATCAGAGTTGGGTTGATGGTTGGACTCGACGTTCTTAAAGGCCCCTTCCAACCTCAACAATTTTATGATTCTATTATCTAGAAACGGCACATCCCAGTTTAATATGTTTGATAAATCTCTCTCTGCAGTAAAAATGTAAACTGGTAGTTTACAGACACAGGGGAAGTCGTGCTGGTAAAGGTTTTCCAGGAAAGTCCCCAAAGCTCTGGCAGAGTTAGACCCACCCCGTTATCGCAGAAATGCTCACTTCCTCCACCGGTTCATCTGGATGTACTTTCAAATGGGCAGGGGGAGCTGAACCAGGCACAGAGCAATGCCCTGAAATAAAGGAGATAAATCCCTTTCAGGTTTGCAGAAGCAGACTGAGGGGGAGATGCCTTTCCAAAAAGAACACAAACCATGATAAGCCTAATCTTGTGCATTTGCACCACTTACTAAAAAGCCTCTTTCCCCTGTGGCAGAGAACAAATCTTCCAGCCCAGTATCTGGAAATGCCAGAAGAAAGAGATTGTTCTTATAAACACATACGTTTCCAGGGGAAGTTTACTCTTCCTATAGCCAGAGGATGTTTACTTTTCCAGAAAAAAAAAAAAGAGTATGTTAAAAACCTTTCTTCCCTTCTACTTCATCACCCTTTCACTGGCACTTAGGAACAGGCATTCCTCATTCCAAACAAGGTTTCGTGGGTCAAGCGAAGGGGGAGCTGTGGTGGTATATGCAAGAAAAAAATAAATACAGGGAATAAAATGAATAAACAAAGAGGCTGAATTAGAGCTGGGAGACCAGAAGTTCCCCAACTGGGGCAGTGACACAGGCAGGCGATGAAGAGCATGAGCTCAGGGCTCAGCTCTGAAGGTCAGACCCCATGGTCCTCAGGTTGGGAGGAGAATGGCTGGAGAGCAGCCCTGAGGAAAAGGAGTTGGGGGTGTTGGTGGATGAGAAGCTCAACATGAGCCAGAAACGTGTGCTGGCAGCCCAGGAAGCCCCCTGCATCCTGGGATGCATCCCCAGCATCATGGCCAGCAGGGTGTGGGGTGAGATTCTGCCCCTCTGCTCCNTTCAGGGGTTCAGCCTGGAGAAGAGAAGGCTCCAGGGAGACCTTTGAACCCCTTCCAGTCCCTCAAGGGGCTCCAGGAAAGCTAGGGAGGGACTCTTGATGAGGGAGGGGAGCGACAGGACGATGTGGGAAGGGTTTGACACTGAAAGAGGGGACATTGAGATGAGATGTGGGGAAAAACTTATTTGCTGTGAGGGTGGTGAGAGCCTGGCCCAGGTTGCCCAGAGAAGCTGTGGCTGCCCCATCCCTGGAGGGGTTCAAGCCAGGTTGGAGGGGGCTTGGAGCAACCTGGTGTGGTGGCAGGTGTCCCTGCCCAGGGCAGGGGGGTAGGAATGTATGGTCTTTCAGTCCTTTCCAGCCCAAACCATTTGATGATTCTATGATTCTTCCTATATATCACAGGAACCCCAGGATAAGACCCTCCTCCCTCCCTCTGACATGGGTCATGAAGGGCTTTTGAACCAGGGGGAAGGCAGCTGGCATGCTTTGGGCATGCTTGGCTACTTTATTTGCTGCCAGCAGGGTTTTAGAGATCAAAAATCAATGTCAACGATCTTAACTTGGTTTTAACAAAGTCCTAATGAAGTTTAATGGATGCCATTAGTTAAATTGCAAGCACCAGCAATATCCATCATTGCACAGAAATGGAGATACTTTAAAAGGTGTCTTAAAGTTTCTTGTATAGGTACAATGAGAATAAAGAATATCTCATTATTTTTACGACCGCTTAACAGGCTTCTGCAGTATTCAGATAAGCACCTACAAATGGAAAAAAAACCCACCACCTGCTCATAATCAGGTACAATTCTGCTGCCCTCAGATGAATCACACTTGATTAACTGCAGGGTGAACTGAGCCACATAAACAGCAAAGACCCACATCAAGGATGAAAGCCTGGATTTTGGGAAAACAGGCAAAAACCACAACTCTGACACCGATGGAAAAAATTCCAAAAGACTCCTTTTGGATGGGCGTCAGCTAATGAAAAAAGATGAAGACAAAGAGGTTTTGATTAAGGTCTTGTTCCTGCAGACAGGAGAACCCCCTCGTGGCTGGGCTTTATATCACAGTGAACGTGCTCCAGGAACAGTATGTGGTTCTCTGCAGAAAGACAGCCAAGCGTCTCCCTCACTGAAGAGGACAGCAATCCAGGTCCATCACTCATAACCCAAGAATACAGGTTGCAACAGCGGTGCCTCAGAGCTGAGCAGATACAGAAGACACTATGTCTACCTATACCAGTGCAGGAACTGGCTGACACTGAACTGTCCAGGAGCATTTGACATTCACGTGAGGAGAGACCTCTGATTTTCATGGGCACAGAAGCACCTGATCATGGGAGAAGCCACATTTCCATGCTGGATCTCCAGAAGTCTCCAGTCCAATTCCAAGACCTCATCCCACTGAGTTTTGAAGATCTCAAAGATGAAAGAGCAGAGTTTTTGCTTGTCTTAGACACCAAAAGAGCTTCTCAGTGGCACCCCTGGCTCCTCTGCTTGCAGGCCAAGGAATCCAGCAGGTCTGGGGATGGTGAAGAATAACAACAAGAGCTTGGAGTTTGTTTTTCAGGCAGAAGGTGGTGGTGACTGGGAGGGTTCCTCTCACTCTCATGCTGCTGCAGCTGCTGAGACTCTTCCTCATGTGGCACCCGCTTCAAACTGCCAGGAGGAAGCCACTGTCACTAAAAAAAAAAAAGGGGACTGATAAGGAAAAAGAGTATCTCAGTAACACAACAGGAAAAGCTGGTGGTGAAATTCAGGTTTCATTGTTAAAATCACTGCAGGATCCTGGACACAGACTGTTTCTTCCATCTTCATGGAAAGGACTGTCCTGTTAACTGAACCTATGTGTATTTTTCAGAAAAGACTTTAAAATGAGGAACTAGGTATTATCTTGTGCGTGTTCCTTTCCTTTCCCCCAAACGGAGAAAAGTGATCTCTGAGGGAAGAATTTAATCAAAGCCAGCTGCTAATTACTTTCCTGACACCAGGGGAGAAGAATGTTGGCATCAGAAAGATATGGAAGATTCTCATGATTAATATTTGATAAATCTGTAATTGGATCGTTTGATTTTGCAGTCTCCTTTGAATAGAGGTAGAAACTTTATTGAAATTAATCTTTAGGAATTCAGGCCACAAACTTCAGGGGATGATAACTCATTGATTGATTTGAGTATCTTGAAGTGCTAACCCTGGAGAGAAGATAAATTGGGATTGCCTAAGGACAAGTCAATACAGCCTGAATGTAATCCAGAGGCTTTCCTATTAGGGGAAATAAATTACATTCTCTAAAGAGTTAACATTGAATTTCTCCAGCTTTTTTTCTTTTTTGGATGAAGTTCAGAGATTCAACATGAATATTTAACTTAAAAGCAAATGTGAATTAAGTGTGCTAACATTGAATTAATAAAATATTTGAGCAGCATGCAATAGTGAGCAAACGTTCTCAGGAAAAAATACGAAAATCAAAATTGCAGCGTTATAGTGCTGTATCATATTGTTTAGATATAAGACTTTTCTCTTGATCCTAATAAAGCAGAAATTCAGTAGGGCTGCATATTTTTACTATGAACAACAAAACCAGTTTCTTGCTCTGATTTTTAGCTATTGGATTATATACTGAAAGCTTTAGAGCAGGCTAATAATCCAGCAGCAAAGCAAAAAAAAAAAAATATGTCCAGAGATATCTGGTTGGGAACTAAAGTAAATTAAAGGCCATGTGCACATTCACTGAGGGATATGGACACCCAGCCTTTTATTTTGAAGGTAAGAGATTAAAGTTCCCTTCCCTTTACCAGCATTACTGCTTTGAACAGACAGCAAAGAAATAGCAAAAAAAAAATAAGAAAAAAAGAAGAGTTTTAATCCTAGTGTACCAACATGGCTTATGTGCCTTTCCCCTCTATTGCAGAAGCAAACAGAAATCCAGCTCTTTCATATAAGCTTTAAAGAAGATTCACGTTTGCACACCTCTCCCCTGATATTTTTTTAATTCAGCATTTAAATAGTTGCATTAGTATGCACAGCACTTTCCACATATGCAAGGAGGGAGGCTTTTGCCTCAAAGAACACGATCTAAATTAAATCATGATATTGAAAAAAAAAAAAAAAAAGAAAGAAAAAGCTACCTGGAAACAACACCAAGTCTTAAGTCGGCTCCAAAGCTTTCTTCCTTCCCCTTTCCCCTGATGGCAGGATTTAGGAGAAGGCAAGATATAGGGGGTGATTGCCTGCGCTGAACAAACAAGACGGAAGACAAAGATGACGAGGTTGTTCAGCACGGTGCCTGCGGAAGGTTATCCCGGACTCAGAATTAGGAAACTGATAGAGAGAGCTGTGTTAGAAAAGCTGGGAAGAGGCAGCATATGAGAAGTCATGGATTTGGTAGGTACAGCATGATAGCTACAGTGTTTGATGTGGATGAGGAAAAAGGCAAATACAAAGTCGAAAACAAAGGAGCTAAGATGATCCTTCCTATGAAAGCCTGGCCCCATCCTCCTGACACCCACCCTTGAAGGATTTCTAGGTGATGATCAGATCCCCCCTCAGCCTTCTCTTCTCCAGACTCAAAAGCTCCAAGTCCCTCAGCCTTTCCTCAGCAGAGAGATGCTCCAGGCCCCTCATCATCTTTGTGCTCCTCTGCTGTCCCCTCTCCAGCAGTTCCCTCTCCTTGAACTGGGGAGCCCAAAACTAGACCCAGTGCTCCAGGTGGGGCCTCCCCAGGGCAGAGCATAGGGAGAAGATGACCTCCCACAACCTGCTGGCCATACTCTTCCTGATGCACCCCAGGGATGCCGTATTTTCCACATATGTTCTGTGGGCAGCAATGTGTCTATTCAGCAGAAACCACAGGGTCAGCAGGGCTCAATACCAAACATTTTTGCATTGCCTGTTTCTCGGAGCAACCAAAACTTGCTCCCAAATGCTGCTTGGAGCACCTTCAACCATGCGTGGTGATTGAGTGGAGTAAAACCATGACCCCTTCTCTTTCCCGTCAAGCAGAGAGTCCTTTGGATGAGAGAGTCCTTCTGTGACTGGTTTCCAGCCAACTCCTGCCACACTCGCCGCACACCAGAGAACACTTTCAATGGCAAATATGTGCTTGCATTAATAAATTCTGCAGTTAATTAACTTCATGTAGCAGAAATTAACAGGTATTTAAGAGATCTACCCACGGAATTACCTCAAGCCAACTCATAATGCTGAAGTTTATTTGAAATAAAAGCCAGCTTTGTAAGCAAATCTCACCCCAGATCCCAATTAGCCCAAGGAGGAAAGGCGGAAAAATGAAGCCTTTCCACAAGAAACCAGGGGGGAAAAAACTCTATGCCTTTGGTCCATTGAAAAAAAAAAAAAAGTTTTATTCTTATTTTGTAAAACATTTATTTGAGGAAACACTATGCTGCCCTTGGAGGAGCAGTTTTATTAGCAAAAGTGGCATTTCTGCTCATCAACTTCCAGGAAACCCCCGGGCCTAGCAGCCTTTCGCTGGCTCAGAAGCTCCCCCTGCACTTCCCTCCATGAAAACACCTCTTTTATAAATTTTCGATTTAATTGCACTCCCCGGCCCCTGAAAGCCCCGGCCGTGGCGGGGGGG
>VXBJ01000072.1:137392-155633 GCA_013400055.1 Nycticryphes semicollaris | reverse complement strand
TGTACCGGCAGCCCGGCGGACACTACATGACTGACTCCTGGCGCACCCGACGGGTACTGCACCGCCGGTGAGGGGCGAGCCGGTGCCGACACCACGACCCCGAGGAGACACCGCGCCGAGACAAGGGAATACACCCGCTCCGGCTACAGCGGCCCGACCACCCGCTGTGACAAGCCGCCGCCGGCCCCACTGCCGCACACCGACCCCCCGGCCTCTCCCCTGCCGACCTCCCCGCCGCCCCAACCAATCGACCGCCGAGCGATTCATCCCGCCTCCCTCTCTGCCTGCTCCCTCGGCACCTCTAATCGAGGTGCCGGTGGATCGGCTCGCTTGGCTTGGCCGTGGGTGGGTGGAGGCCCGTCACGCGGGTGCGTCGGGCTGGGAGGTGACGGCGGCCGGCGCCATTTTGCAGGAAGAGGTGAGAGGTGTTGGAGGGGTGGCAGCTCCGTTTCCCGCGGTATTTTTTACTCCCCTCCTGTCGCTGGCAGCCTCGGCCGCGGGCGGCCGGGCCTGTAACGAGCGGGCAGCGCGGCGGTGATTTGCGGGACTGTTGTCGGGGAAGCGAGGGCGGGCAGGAGGTGAGGCCGCTGCGGGGCCGGGCGGTGAGGGGGCAGCTCTGGTCCGGCTGGTGCCTCGGAGGCCAGTGCGTTCGCTTCTCTTCCAGGGGCCTGTTGGAGAGGGGAGTCCGCCGGCTGCAATGGCCAATGTGAGTAACTGAGGATTAAATCGGATCCGGTTGGTTTTGGTTTCGTTTGTTTTTTTTTTTTTTTTAGTGTTATGAGTTAAGTTCTAATACTCGCTTTTACTAAGCTGTTTTCAGACAGAAGAATAAAACACCCTTTATTGATTTAGTCTTGCTCCGGAGACATGAATTGATGTATTTATTTCAGCGCTGTTTTTTTTCGCTTGGGTAATGCTAGGTGTGTAAATATTTGCGTAAGAGAGTGCAGTCAACATGCTTGTAATTAATGCTAACATCTCCATATTAAGGGATCCTGATTATAAGGAAAAATGCACTTTTCTTGTAATTGTGTCAGCTGTAGTTGTTTGCATCTGTTTTACCTGCAATGTAATCATTATGCAAAAACTTATTTCGATGGTGTTTTTACATAATAGAGGAAGAAGCATTTAAGTGGAATCATCAGACTTTTGTTGCTGTTACAGGAACTTTTTAAAGCTATCGGTGCTTTAAAACTAGACAGCTTAAGGCCTTAACTTGTAAATGCTTGATTTAAGTCAGAAAATCAAATGTGTCTTTATGCATTTGAGTCTTCATAATGTTTACAACTTATTAAAAGTATGTTTATGCCACGGGGGAATGGGAGAGACTGATGCTTACTGGCCTAGGTCGGAATAGTTTTTATTTTGAATGTACAAACAGTATCATTATTTCACTTTTTCTGAAATAACCTTGTTGCATACATGTCTAGTGGCAGACACACGGATAAACTTTTATAGAATCAAGAATACAGCACCTGAGAAATTGACATAAAGGGATTTTCTTAAATGAATTTCTTTCCCTCACCTGGAAAATAAAGTTTTACGAGAGCACACACGCAGTGGTAGGTGGGAGTTCATTTCCCAGTAATAAGTGCTCTTGTGCAGCTGTAGTCAAGAGTATTAGTAGTTTTGTGCTGGAGTTAAGTAGTCTTTAATTACTCTTTTTTAATTGCGCTTCCAACTTTCTGCTTTGAGTGTGTGAGTTGTTATTTTTCTGTTGTGTCTGTGTAAATGCAGCATGAAAGTTGTCGATCTATTTTTAAAGTACAAAAAATAGATCAGATGTTTCAGTTTAATTGCATTGCCTGGCAAAACAGCAACACCCCCGGTAAGAGTTGCTCAATATATCAATATTACAACTTAGGATAATATTATTTGGCCTCAGAGTTAATCTTCCTGGTGAGGAGGTACTAGATCTTTGGAGCACCGTTGTTGAGACCATTTGGTACCTCCGGGGGACAGCATTGCATCATTTTCTGTTTGCTGTGTGACTGAATCAGCTTCTGATAGAGTCATCTTCAGCAGTTGAAAGTTAGGTTGGCAGTAAAACTGTGGTGGGAAGCAGATTTTCTGGTGGATTCCAAGACCACGGAATTCATAGAGGTTTTATGGCTTATTGGCATTTTTTTTCCACAATACTGATCCTTTTGCAGTAGCACGTGCTTATAAATCAATGTACCAAGTTTGTGAATCTAAATTACATTGACTACACTGACTTAAGTTTTGCACATGTTAAATGTTTATGGATTTTGAGAGCTATAACACCATACCTACCTATTTTCTTATGCATATCTCCCTGTGTAGTTCAGAGCTGTTAGTATGTATAGTTTGCTTCTCACTGAAAGCTACAACATACAGCTACAGTGATATTATATTGTGTCTCTGGTGTTTCAAGAATTCAGAGTATAAGCTGCCTAACATTTGGGCTAGCCTTCAAGCCAAACATCCTGGATATCAGTGTTTACTTAATTAACACTATTTCTCGGTGTTTCTGCTAATCAATCCCACGATTGAGGTGTGATAATCATGGAAACAATGACATGCATGGAAATAATCATGGAGGCCATCCCCATCCGTGATGTGGTTTAGGTTGTGGAGTTTCCATCGTGCTATTTAAGTTTTTCAGGGTTTTTTTTGTTTTGTTTTTCCTCACATGAGAAGGCCTTTCAATAAGTGTTTTCAAGGCTTTTCCTTTACTTAGAATGCTATTATTAATAAAACAAAAAAGTAATAATAGAATACTCCTAAAACTTGATTTTACAGGAATACACTTAAAACTCGATTTTTTTTTTTCAAAAACACAGTTAATCATAATTAAAACTGTAATTTAATTATCGAGTGAGGATTTCTCTTGTGATCCACAAAGCTGTACTTAAACTAGTATTTTTGCTAGCAGTGAGTAATGCTTTTGTTTTTTGTCTTCTCAGGTGCTCTGTAACAGAGCCAGATTGGTCACCTACCTACCAGGGTTTTACTCCTTAGTCAAAAGAGTTGTAAATCCCAAGGCTTTTTCTACAGCAGGTTCCTCTGGCTCAGATGAGCCTCATGTGGCTGCTACACCTCCTGATTTATGTAAGAAAAAGCAAATTCGTTTTCTTTGAATTTGTGTGCTGTCAGAACTTTGCACCCTATGTAAATTTGGGAATTCTGAAGTGTGCTTTTTATGCCTTATTTTTACGTGTGCGTTGTGGTTACTTTGGTTATATGTGGTTGTGATCAAACACAGATATTTGTATGGGAGAGGGTTTTTCTTCTTTTTGTGGTTTGGTTTTTTTTTCTTTTCTTTTTAAATATGATGATTAAAGCAAGGTCTTGACTTTTCCAGGTCCGAGAACTGTATGGCCGGATGAAGTAATGGGTCCTTTTGGTCCTCAGGACCAGAGATTCCAGTTGCCTGGTAATATTGGTTTTGACTGTCACCTAAATGGCACCACTTCTCAGAAGAAAAGCCAAGTTTCCAAAAGTCTGCCTGATATATTAGCAGAGCCTTCAGCAAGTGAAAGGCATGAATTTGTAATGGCACAATACATAAATGAATTTCAGGTAAGAGCAGGCTTCGTCTATGTGAAAACTTCTTGTCTAAGAGAAACGTAACTAATCTGTCTTCTTCCTGGAAAAAAAATACTGTTGATTTTCTAGATGGTTTTGAAAGATGAACCTCAACTATGGTGAGCAAGATAATGCATAGAAGCTGGCTGAAGTTTTTTCTTTTAGGAGAAAGAAATATTTCAGACTATGGCTTTTTGCTTAAGCAGTGCTTAGGGAAATAGCATTTTATTTGTGGTTTAATTTAGGGATATGGAAAAAGAAAACTTCCGGTTCAAAACTTGGTGTTTACCAAGTCTCTCCCCACCTTTTATCAAATGGAATTGGTAAAGTCTTGTCAGTGTTTCATTTAGAGGATTTGAATGTATGTAGTTTGGACAGGGTTTACATCTGTTGGCTTAGTTCTGGCAGCCATGGAGTTCGCGCAGGAGCAGCAGACCAACATACCTCAGGCCCCGCAGTGAGACTGCATTTTGGCAGTGCCAGAGCTTGCAGCGAGTCAGATGCATTATTGACAACAAGCAGCTTGATAATTGCTAGTGTGATGGCAGCATTTGGGCAGATGTTTAGTGCTACTAGCTGCTGACTCAGCTTTCCAGCCTCTTTGACTTTGTGACATGCTCAGACTTCAGAAGGCAGCTCGCGAATCTCCATTGTAAAAACACTCTATAGTGTTTTTTGTAAATGTGGCATTGTATTCCAAAAAGTTTAGAAAACACAAGCTTCCAGTGAGCTTCCCAGGTTCTGTTTTGAGCTTGTGTGGGTCACACTTCCTGTTAAAAGCCCAAGAGAAAGTTCTAGTCTTCTGTTTGTTTAGTGCAAACCAGGTTCACCAAATGCACGTTCACTTGCCAGCAAGATTCCCTGTACGATAAAATGCCTGGGGCAACTTGTCTGAAGTGGCAGGGAGGAACTGGAAAGAGTGGAGGCAAGGCTTTGCAACTGGCATTCACAAAGCAGTTGACAAGAGTCAGCTTGTCAGCCCGTCAGTCTGAGAAAGTGGTCATGGTTTTCTTGATGACAGCATGTCTACTGAGCGTATGTGCTGTGGAAGTGGTGTTTAGCTGGACAGAATGGAAGTAGTAGGCAAGAAATCACAAAGAACTACCATTCTTTGTTAGAAAGCCTACTTTAGTTAGGAAAAAAAGGGTTTACCAGCATAACTGCATGATTTATCGGCCTTAAAGTACCAACTGATTTGTCCCAAGGACTTTGCAATCCTAATACAAGATAAATATTGACACACATGCAATGAAACTGCACTTGCTGTCTGTCTATTGTCATGTTCATTTTTTTGCTGGGTTATTTGGATATTTTTTTTCTATTCTTTAGTGTTAACTTCTGGAATAAAAATGCTGGTCATGCTGTTTCCAATGTAATGGTTTCCTCTCGAGACAAAATCAGGTGTTAGGTGCAGCTTAATTGCAATGCTGAGTAGAACATTTCAGTCATAGAGAAACTTACTAAAATTCCTTGTAAATTATGTCATAGTTAGAGCTTGAATAACTGTATCAAGGCATTCTACACCTATTATATAGTAATTGGTATCCCAAAGGAGGCAACCTGTGTTAATACCTTCTTAAGGACTTTTTAAGCATAAATGCTATAGATCTAACTTACAGGTGTCCCATTTATAACGTAACCACAAGAATCTAGGGGTTGGGGGGTGTGTGTTTGTTTTGGGTTAGTTGGGCTTTTTTCTTTTTAGTAACTGTAGAAGTAAAAAGCTATAAAGAATAAAAATGGTATTACTGGAAAACAGTTCTGCTTTTAGCTTTTCAAGCTAAAGCTGAAAATAGTGGTAGCTCAGAGCTCTAGAACTGTTGTGTAACTAAAACAAGGTTTTGGTCTACCTTGGGTAATGTGTATGTCTGAAGTCTGTCAATTGCTACTGTATTAAATACTTGAAGCCACTGTTTCCATTTTTTTTTAAAAAAAATTCTGTCTACATTTAAGCAGTAGGTTATCCCTATCTGCTTCCAGTAGTGAAAAACGAATTTTAAGTCTCATTGCAAATGATCTTTCTGCAAAAATGTTTGCTGTATCAATGGACCTTTGGTCATGACAACACTCTGGTCTACAAAGTTATTGCTGTTACGTGCTCTTGAATGGGAAAGTTACCTTTTTCATTTTTCTCAGGGTGCTGATGTTCCACAGAAACAGCAAATAAATAGCGCTGAAACTTACTTTGAAAATGCCAAGGTAGAATGTGCGGTACAAGCTTGTCCTGAGCTGTTACGAAAAGGTATATTTTCACTTTTTTTTTTCAGAGCTAAGAAATTGTAACTTTTTAAAATGTGAAAGTAAATACTTTGATGTAATCGATGCCACAGAGTGTGTCATAAAAAAGGGTAATCCAGAGTTAATATTTCACAAAAGGAAAAGGCATGCTATAAAATGAAAACTGAAACTTAATTCGGTGGCCATTTAAATTCAAGATCAGCTGGGGCAGGGAACAACTTTCGCCTGCTTTCTTAGTATCAGGTAGATTCTAGAGCTAATTCACTGCCCAGAAACCAGTTTGTGATAATATTAAATCTTTTGGCATCGCTTCTCGGTAAAATAGCAAATTGAAATTTTTAAACTACTGAAAGAATTGGTTTTGTGTCATTAATTTGTTCTAGAAGGACACGATTGAAATAAAATTGGGATAAAACCTTCTGATCTTAAAAGCGTGCGTACTGAAATCTGGGTGAAATCTTGGTCCAGATGCTGAAGAGAGCAGGCTTTGCAGAGAGTTAGAAAGAGTGAACTTTGGACTTTTGGTATTGGAAACTGCTTTTTCTTTCCACGCTGAGATTAAGGGCCCATGAAGCCTGTAGTCCAGCAGATGATGTAGAGAGAGAATCATGATGGCTTGGGCCTTCTCCCTCCCAGGAGAACCACTGTCACAATTCATGCCTGGGAAGCAGACCTGAGGCATTTAAATGAAAAGATTTAATGGAAAAATCAGTGTGTGTCGTGTCACGTGGCTTAGTCAGAAAATAAAGGTCTTCACGTCTTACGTGTGTAGAGGGAGAACTGGGGGAGGTGTTAGATTAAAAATATTAAAATATTACTAGTTATAGGTTTGCAATGAAAGGTAGTTGTTCTCATGTTCTGACACGTGCAGAGTAGTGGGGCTTTTATCATCTTGCGATGAAATGAGATCCTCAAATAGCAAACTCCGTGGCCCGAGCTGCTTTTAACAGGACCTTACTGAGGTGCAGCAGTTCTCACAAAAGCAGCAGCATTTCAAACCAGTGTGCTGTTTGCTGGTTCTGACATGAAAAACACACACATGTCTTGAATTTAATAGGCTCTAAAGTCAGGTCACTAATCTGTCTAAAACTGAAAGATCCTGGGTAAAATCTAAGAGCAAGCCATAACATGCCAGTTTTAATTTATTTATTTATTTTAGACTTTGAGTCAATGTTTCCAGAAGTGAATGCCAACTGCTTAACAGTATTAACTGTCACCCAGAAGACTAAAAATGATATGACTGTATGGAGTCAAGAAGTGGAAGATGAGAGAGAAATGCTGTTAGAAAATGTAAGTAGCTGACAGTACCATCAGCCTATTTTTGGTTGTAGATGAGTCTTCTGTGAACTGTGTATTTTTGGTTCATTTGTGGCTCTGTTAGTAACACGCTCTGTTACTTTTCAGAGCATTTTGGAGCTAGTCCTATGTACTTCTACTGATAAAATGGAGATAACTTTTTTCCAGCTTTGTATCTTTTTGACTAATCTAAGCGTGTCTCATAGAACTATGGAATTTTTCATAGTGAGGTGAGTTAAAAGTAAGCTCAAATGTTGTAAGATGCTACAGTAAATTAATGACACTTGATTGATTTTCCTGTTGCAGCAGCAACTATTTTCTCACCTTATTTCAGCTTTAGTACATTGCAGTTTGTAGGATTTAGCTTCTCTCCTTTGTTTTTTCTATGGTGTAACTAAGATTCCAGTGTGGAACTTGTCCATGAGTGTGTCTGTCCTTGTAAGAAGTGGTTGCTCTGGGTTTTCCATTCTGATCATGGATATGGTTAATGCTTTTACCCTGGGTGTCGGTTATTTCATGGGGATGGGTTAAGATGCAAGAACTTTGTCATCTTGCTCTGTTGCCACTAGAGGTCTCTCTGACAATCGCTTTATTTCACATTCTTCCAATTGATTATTTTGTGTGTGTTCCAGCAGATGTCAGTGTTCACCACCTCTAGCGTTCTTAGCACCTGAAAATACAATGTTCTATATATTATTGGTTAAAAATTTTTCTAAAACTAATAAAAAAATCGTCCTGTGGTATGTCCATCCGTATATTGAGGGTCATATTAATTTGAAAATGGTCCTGTAAAGTCCTTTTCAGTACTGTAAGCTGCAAGTTTGGCCTGCAAGGGTTCCCACAAAACAAGAAGCACTCTGAAGGATCAACGTAAAGATTATGCACAAATTAAGATTCCCTTCATTTTAGTGTGGTGTTCTCTTTGAATTATTTCTGGTCTGTTGGTCTTTGGCCTTGTAATCTGGTCTAATTATATCTTAATTGGCATCTTTCTTCCTCGTGCACCTCCCTGTCAAGTCGAATATAGTCATTGTAGGGGTGTTAGGATGTTGGATGTAACCTCCTGCCCTAAAGGTTACTAACAGCAAATTCACAAGTAAATGGTCTATTTGCTTGCTTTGGAGATGGTTACAAGTAACCTTAAAAATACTAATTTAACGTGAAAGGCTGTGCTAAAGTAAATGAGGGTTATTTACAGCCAAATCTCAGTGTTTACAGTAGTGAATCTCTAGTGTTTATTAACCTCACTCTAAGTGATTGTTGAGGGGTTGTTACAGCACTGGATCAAAAGATGTACTGCATCAGAAATACCTAAAATGCTGTCTTCAGGTGGCTTGCTTACACTGGTGACTTAATTTGCAGTTGAAGCATAGTTAATCATCAGAGCCATCGAATATCAAAATACACAACAGATTACAGGATAAACATCCCATATTTTGGGCCACTAAGGAATGGAACCCGAGGGACTATAGTATTTTTATGAACTTGAAATCTTGAGCTGCTAAGGACACTAAAGTTTATTCTGAAGTTTAAAATATTTTTATTATGAGATTAGGGAATTTCTTTCACATTTTGAGGAAGCTATGTGAATTTGTGCTATACTCTAGACCGCTGTACTCAGCTCTTTAGATTTTCACACTTGAATACATTTTTCTCAAAGTGTATGGATGGTTCTAGAACCATAACTTGTCTCGACTTTTTTTTTGGTGTTGGTTTTTCTTCCCACTCACCTTTTCAGGTTTCTTCTGAAGTTTTCTCTGGGGCCCTGCTGGCCCTCATGACATGGGTTGAAAACTGCTGGTTTGGGTGCTTAGAAGTACGTCACTGAGGTCTCTCCTGTTCTCACTGATTTATTTGTGGAAAAAAATGTGCTGTGTAATCTGCAGGTCATGTAATTATTTTGTACCCTGTGTTGTGATGTCAGAGCACAGCTTTAAATCTACCTGAAACAGCTTTAAATCTAGCTGAAACATGACCTACAACTTTGATTGTTAAATAGTGGGAGAGTTTGAAATCATTGTTCATCCTGACCACGGGTTAATTACAAGAAGAAAGTTGGCATAAAAGTCAAGTCCTTATGGAAGTGTTTGCTGTCATGATGCAGAACTAGAACATTCTTTAGAATCACTTGGAGCCCAGGAAGAACTATCTAATACTGTCTTGTTGGCTGAGATAAGACCTTACAGCAAAACTGTGTTTTTCATATATTTATAAAATATATATTTAATGCTACATCTAGTGTCAAATTTGTGGAGTCTAGGTGAGATCGTGGAAATAATACAGAAATACTTGCAGTAATGGTTGACTTCTTAAAGAGGATAACAGGTATGATTGCAATCTGCATGAATAATCAAAGCTATTATATTATTCCTTGTAGAAGCTGTTAATCCATTACTGACTGGCCCAGGGAACACTTTTAAATCTCATATGATTGGAGTAGCCTAATGTATGCTATTAATTCTAATCCTCTTAATATTATTAATAGTTTCATTGAAAGTGTGCTGAATGTCTCATTTATTAGTAGAGGCCAAAAGGAATCTGTGCTTATTTTATATGTGTTCTGATGCGTATGTAACAAAAATCCCATGTGATGTCCTTCTTTTTCTTTATTTTCTTCAAGTTCATTAATGGTGCCAAGGAAATTTGCTATGCAATTTGCTCGGAAGGCTATTGGGCTGACTTCATTGATCCAACCTCAGGACTGGCAGTAAGTTATGTGCTGTGTGGGGTATGCATTGGACGCTGCTGTGGCCTAACTAGCAGTGGGATTTGTATTCTTTATGGCTTGAATCCAACTTTTTCATATTGCCCAACAGCTGTTACCATAGGATAAGTCCTTTGATAAATCAAAATTTTTTGCCCTGCTGAGACCCCATCTGGAATAGTGTGTCCAGTTCTGGGCCCCTCAGTTCCAGAAGGACAGGGAACTGCTGGAGAGAGTCCAGGGCAGGGCTACAAAGCTGCTGAAGGGAGTGGAGCATCTCCCAGAGGAGGAAAGGCTGAGGGAGCTGGGTCTCTTGAGCTTGGAGAAGAGGAGACTGAGGGGTGACCTCATGAATGGTTATAAACATGTAAAGGGTGAGTGTCAGGAGGATGGAGCCAGGCTCTTCTCAGTGATGGCCAATGATGGGACAAGGGGCAATAGGTGCAAGCTGGAACAGAGGAGGTTCCACTTAAATATGAGGAAAAACCTCTTCACAGTGAGGGTGACGGAACACTGGGTAGACTACCCAGAGAGGTTGTAGAGTCTCCTTCTCTGGAGACATTCAAAACCTGCCTGGACACGTTCCTGTGTGACCTGCTCTGGCAGGGGGATTGGACTGGATGAGCTTTCAAGGTCCCTCGCAATCCCTGAGATTCTGTGAAAACAGGACAATGAACCTGGGTTGGTTCCCACACTGCGTCACCTGTCATTGCAGTCGGTGCTTTGGAGAACATTGTTCAGCAAAGAAGCTGAATTTTGGATGACTGTAGAAATTTTATGCCCAAAAGCTCTTGGCCAGTGCACAACAGGCCGGTTACACCCTCTCAAGTTGACCTGGTTGTCCTGACACCTATTTGTGTAGATGGAGGGTTTGAAGAGGTCTCTTTGCGCTCGTTAGTGGTATCTTGGTTACGCAGAGAAAATTAATGGCTTGTTCCTATTAAACAGCATTGGCAGTTATTGTCAGATGGCACCAGTTCTCTGGAGGAGCTGACAGTTTCTTACCAAGGCATCTACAAAACATATACAGTCTTAAAGCTTAGAAAAGAGAACTGAAAAGCTTCTATCAAAACATGAGCTTATATATAATTTTGTATGAGAACCGTTAAAAACATGTAATAGTAAACATAATCCTGGCAAAGCTCAGTTTAGTGGGTTTTTATTTTAAGACACAGCGAAAGGCAGTGATTTATTGTGTTGGCAGAGGCAACAGCATTTAACAGGGGGTGTTTATAAGGTGAACAGGCAGTTGAAGGTGTGTATAGTGCTTAAAAGCTTCCCAGAAATTCTATGCATCAAAGGAATAGTTATGGATTGATAGTTCTGTCTCTGGGCTCCAATTCAGTGGTAACAACCTGACCAATAACCTGTTCCATCAGGAGCAGGCTTTTGATCAGAAGTTTTCTCCTGAGATAAAGCAACTGAAGTACCTTTTTCCAGTTTACACACCTTTATGCTCTTCAAAGTATCTTTCCTTATAGGGGGCTCAGTTAAAAAGGTATAGGTCTTAGTTTTGATGCTTCACAGAAGGGTTAAGGATAGACTTAATGCCTGTAGAAGTAGAAATCTTTAAATACGGGGTAGCAGGTGCTCTGCTTAGTTTCCTCTGTAAGATTTCAGGAATAAAACTGAACATGAAATTTCCTCCAGCAGATGTTACTTGTAATTCTGGGGTTGGGTTCGGTTTTCAAAAGGGATAGTTCTGACAACCTTAAATGCCCTCGGAAATGTTCACGTGAAAAATTATTCTCTCTTTCCATCTAGTTTTTTGGACCTTACACAAACAACACTCTGTTTGAAACAGACGAACGCTACCGCCACTTGGGATTTACCGTTGATGATCTTGGCTGCTGCAAAGTTATTCGTCATAACATCTGGGGCACTCACGTGGTTGTAGGAAGTATTTTCACTAACGCTGAACCTGACAGCCCCATCATGAGAAAACTAAGTGGAAACTAGGAATTATCAGGGTCTCACAAGTTCTTATGACCTTTGCATTCTTTTACTTGATGATTCTCTAAGCATTGTCAGGAAATGCCACACTTTAAAGTATACTTAGGTAATAAAATAGCCATTATTTATTTTAGTCTTTGTGAATATGTGTTCACCACATGCGACTTAGAAAATCAATTGACAACGTTCAACCAGATACCTTAACGTGCCACGTTAACGTGAATTTTTAAGCTGTGAGTTTCCTTTATCTTGAATGAGTTTAAACATACATGTACATAGCTATCTGCATATTCTCTTTTTTTTAACCTTATCTTCCAAGCCACGCTTCTTAACCATTTTGTCATTCAGCGTCTAGCAAATCTGTGCTCTTGGTATCAAAAATCCCGATGCCCCAGAAGTTTCTAGGAATTTTGCCGCTTACTGAAATAAGTGGCCCAAAAAAAAGTGGAATAAGTAATAAATTGGTTCTCCCAGAACATAGAACTTAATAAAAACTGCAGAAGTTAATGCTGGACTAATCTCTCATTCACTGTTCTAAAATGAGAATAACAAGATAAGCTTTCAGTGATGCTCTGACTTCAAGTAGTACTTCAGCAGGGGAGTGTTCACTTGATTGCTACATCCAGAGACTCAGTAAAAAGTCTTAAATTATTCTAGAATCATTCATCTCATAATGCTTTTTTTTCCTCTTTATATTGTTTGGGATTTTATTTTCTCAGTGTTAGCTAAATATATTTAATTAAATTACATTTACATATATAAACTAAAGTTGCTTTTGTAACTTTCTTAGGTCATTAAATACATTGTGGTAAAGGAAAAAAGAGATAATAGGACAATGCTTGGATATCATCATTGTTTTCCTGTACTTGGGTGCAATTTAGACTTGTCTCTGTGCAATTTTGAAATGCCTGTGCAAAGAGCAATTATGATCAATTACTGCAATTATGATCAATTATAAAAATATTTCAACAGGAAGGTTTGAGTAAATGAGTCTGTCTCTTCAGGTAGCATAAAAACAATCGGGCCAGTTGAAGTTGCTGGTGGAAGAATAGTGAAGAAAATTCAAGGCACCTGAAATCCTGAAGCTCTGTTGGCAGCCTTCCTTCAGAGACCAAGTAATAAGTGAGATTTTAATCTCATCACAGTCAGTTACCGGGGCTGTTTGTTAATATTTGTTAACACAGCAGTAGCTGCACCAGTTCAGGGAGCAGTGGGAATCCTTCAGCCTTGACTCCATCAAAATGTAGTGAATAATGGATGCACAAAACGATCTTGAGAAGTTTAGCTTCCTGTCGGGTAGCCAGGGATTTTAATCATTGTGTCTTTTTCCAATGTTAACTAACATTCATGGATTAAAAACTTGTTCCAAGTTTGTGCACTGCTTCTGTTCCCTACTCAGGGTCTAAGCCAGTTACCACCAAAGTCTTTTTATTGGCGTTAATGGGTTTAGACCCAGATCCTTTACCAAGTGCCTGTACCTCTCCTTGTTAATGGTGGCTGCAAGTCCTTAACTCTGGATCACAGAGGTGGAAGTGAGGAAGACTTTCTGCTGAAGAGGTGGTGCTCTCTACTCTAAATTCACTCGCTGAGCCAGCAGTTGGGAGGTTATCTGTTCCCCTACCACCGTTGTCATCACTCTTGGCTCGAGGCAGCGCGCATTCCAAGGTTGAAGTGTTTGGCTGCTGGGGTAGGATTTATTTATCACTTTGGTGTGGAATTTGTGCTGTATTTCCAGAGCCCAAGTTCTTGACCTCCTCTTCACTGTCCAAGAAATCTGTATTACTTCAGAGTCTTTTATTGATAACTTTTTCTCTCTTTTTTTTTTTTCTTATTCTCAGCAAGAGGATTAAAAAAGCTTGAGAAGCTGCAATGTGTCTTGTCTGTTTGCAAAATACAATTATTTTGCGGAATACAGATCAGCTTATTTGATAAAAGAAGGTTAAGGTCTCGCTGGTCTGTAGAGTGCACTCTTGTGGAGAGCTTTTCTGGATAAGTATTGGAAAAATAAATTCTGCAAATGGTTCACATATATTTTTAACTAAATTGAAGGGACAAAATGCTCTTTTTTCTTTAGGCAACTGTGCTGTGCTTGCCTTTCTGTGTCTTTTAAGGGGTGGGAGCTGTCAGGCAGCTCTTCAAGTTAAGCTTGGGACGCTAGTTTTTGAGTTCATATCCTTTACAGTTTCAACCTGGAAAGGGCTTTTACAGGGACTTTTCAAAGGGCTTCACCCTGAGGCAAAAAAACTCACTGAAGAGGAGTGGGAGTTTTGCCTTGATTTAACTAATACTGTTTCATATCAGAATTTGAGGAGATGAGAATTTTATTTAGAAAAATATAGAGAAATCTTAAGTGTTTTGATTCCCAAAAGAGACTAGAACTGTTCCAGTTCTATTTCCCTCCCAGCAGAAGAGCTATACTGTGCCTTAATGAACTTGTGACTATGGAATAAAAGTTCTGGACATCAGTGTGATGAACTGTAGTTCTGAAAATAAAAACCAAACTTACTTTCATTGTTACACAGTTAATTCCTTTCTGGAGTAAAGAGGACG
This sequence comes from Nycticryphes semicollaris, assembly GCA_013400055.1. Lineage (NCBI taxonomy): Eukaryota > Metazoa > Chordata > Aves > Charadriiformes > Rostratulidae > Nycticryphes > Nycticryphes semicollaris. The sequence goes on along the minus strand of VXBJ01000072.1, from coordinate 141,343 downwards.
AACACCTGAGAAGAGCTGCTGTATGTAAGGTCACATACCTTTACTTAGCAATGTGCTCAATATATGAATGAATCTGCTCAAAGTCATGCAAGTCTAGAAGTTACTTAAAGTAGTCAAAAAGCTAAAGAAGTGTTACAGGTGAAATATCTGTCATGTAGATGCCCTAAGATATGAGGAACGGAGCTAAATGTCATCCCACAGAACTCCTGGTACAGGAAAACAAATTAGAGTTGTCTTTTTCTCTCCTACTCCTTAAAGATGTTTAAGTATCTTGAGATCTTCAATGCAGCATTTGACATCTTTCCACCTGAAGGCTCCTGAAGTTTTCATTCAGTGATAGCTTTTCTCTGGTAGAAATGTCAGAGCAGCAAGCACCAAAAACGGTTTTGGTTGCAGTAAGTGGAAGGTTTATGCCATTTTCAGTGCCATGAGTGTTCACGTTTAAGCTGTGCCACAGTAAGAGCTAATTGTAAGAGTTGAGATGTTGGTTGTGTGTTTGAAAGGACAGAAGTACGGTATTTTAACAGATTGAGGATTGTCTATAAAGGAGTCTATTCTGGATCTTCAACCACTGATTCATTTCAGTGAATTTGTTGATTTATTTCTGATTAATCCTCATGTAAGAGTGCAGGTTTTAGAACTCAGCTTTATGTCAGTCGCAGTGGTGTCCCCCAGGGCTTAGTATTTGGGCTAGTTCTCTTTAATGTCTTCATCAGTGATCTGGATGAGGGGATTGAGTACACCCTTGGCCAGTTTTCCAGTGACACCAAGTTGGGTAGGAGTGTTGATCTGCTTAAGGGTTGGAAGGCTTTGCAGAGGGATCTGGAAAGGCCAAATGGATGGACCAAGGCCAGTGGTCTGAGGTTCATCAAGGCCAAGTGCCAGGTCCTGCTCTTGAGTCACACCAACCCCATGGATGCTCCAGGCTGAGGGAAAAGGTGGCTGGAGCTGCCTGGTGGGAAAGGTGTTGGTGACCAAGAAGACCAACAGCATCCTGCCCTGTGTCAGGAACAGTGTGGCCAGCAGGACTGGGACGGTGACTGTCCCCCCTGTACTGGGCACTGGTAAGGCCCCACCTGGAGTTCTTTGTCCAGTTTTGGGCCTCTCCCAACAGGAGGGACATTGAGGTGCTGGAGTGTGTCCAGGGAAGGGCAAGGGATCTGGTGAGGGGTCTGGAGCACAAGTCTTGTGAGGAGCGGCTGGGGGTGTTCAGCCTGGAGAAAAGGGGGCTGAGGGGAGAGACCTTCTCGCTCTCTACAACTCCCTGAAAGGAGGGTGTAGCCAGGGGGGGTCGGTCTCTTCTCCCAGTGAACAGGCAATGGGAGAAGAGGAAATGGCCTCAGGGAGCACCAGGGGAGGTTCAGATTGGATATTGGGAACAATTTCTTCACGAAATGGGTTATTGGTCCTTGTAATGGGCTGCCCAGGGCAGTGGTTGAGGCACCATCCTTGGAGACATTTAAAAGAAGTGTAGATGTGTTGGAGCTGAGAGATGTAGGTGAGTGGTAACCTGGCAGTGCTGGGTTAATTGTTAGACTCGATGGTCTTGAAGGTCTCTTCAAGCCAAAATGATTCTATGACTCTCTATTCAACTCTGCTTAACTGCTGAGAGAGCAGGTAAAATAGTCTTTCTCTCATTCACTGAGTTAAAAATTAACACTATACAATCTGTGATGTGGAGGGAGTGAAAATGCTGTGGGTGATGCAGAGCTGAAATACAATAGCAAAATAATGGTCTGACTTGCCTTATGCCCACCCCACCCCCCTTTTAAAGCCTCTTTTTATTAAAAGTTGCTGCTTTTTTTCACTCGGCATCCTCAAAGTTGTCGCTCAAACTGATGCTCCCTGTGCATGCTTTTGGAGAGAGCACAAAAAATCCAAGGGCATCAAACAGCTCTCATTTAGAAAAGTATAAACAGCAAAGAACTCTATTCCCCTTCCACCAGCAGCCACCTGGCTGGCCAAAAGAAGCTCTCAAACTAACCTGAGGCGGGGGGTCAAAGGGGTCTCCTGGAGGCAGAGGCCGCCTTTTTTGTGACTGCAGGCTCGTTAGCCTTTCTTGCTAATTGTGGTGTCATTCAACAGGAGATGTGGGGAGAGCAGGGCTGTAACTTTAGCCAGCTCCTGGTCACTGATGCAGGAAGGTGAGGCCATGGGACATAAGGTGCTTTGCCTTGTCAGCTTGTCTTACTTAGAGGTTCTGCCCTGTCGGGCTAAACTAATTGCAGAAATTCAGATGTATAGCAGCAAACCAGGTGAATTTGGAAGAGCTCAGTGCGTGGAGCCTGCGTTAATGGTGTTGCTCAAATAGTTTGAGATGAGCATGGAGCTGGCAGGAGGATTTGTGTGATCCAAGACATCAGAGCACGCTTGCACCGCTCTTTTTTTTTCCCCTCCGCTGCACTCTCAGACAGCAGTAGAGCATCTCTCCATGGAGTTTTCATCCTGGACTGAAATGTGAAAGCTGCTGGCTCAAAACATGTGAAATTGATTTTCATGAATGCATGGTTATATAAAAAAGTGTGATAGTTCTAGATAAAGAGGTTATTATGTTGTGTTGTGTGCCTTCCAATACCTAAAGGGGTCCTACAGGAGAGCTGGGGAGGGACTCTTGATGAAAAGAGGAGACCCATAGGATGAGGGGGAGGGGTTTGATACCGAAAGAGGGGAGACTGAGATGAGATCTGGGGAAGATGAGATCTTTCCTGTGAGGGTGGTGAGACCTTTACACACGTTGCCCAGAGAAGCTGTGGCTGCCCCATCCCTGGAGGGGTTCAAGGCCAGGTTGGAGGGGTCTTGGAGCAACCTGGTCTGATGGGAGGTGTCCCGGCCCAGTGATATCATCTCAATCTCCCCTCTTTCAGTGTCAAACCCTTCCCCCTCATCCTATGGGTCTCCTCTTTTCATCAAGAGTCCCTCCCCAGCTTTCCTGGAGCCCTTTGAGGGACTGGAAGGGGCTCAAAGGTCTCTCTGGAGCCTTCTCTTCTCCAGGCTGGAACCTCCCAACTCTCTCAGCCTGTCCTCCCAGCAGAGGGGCTCCAGCCCTCCTAGCATCTCCATGGCCGCCTCTGATCCCACTTCAACAGGTCCATGTCCTTCCTGTGTTGGAAGACCTTCAGCCATCAAGACCTCAGCTACATCTGAGCACTAATTACTGCCTCTGACATGGCCTGTTTGGTTTTTTTTTTTTAAAAAAAAAAACCCAAAACAGAACACTTTTGGGGGGGCAGTTGGTCACCTGCTCTAATTTTTTTCCTTGAAGCCAGCAGGCCTGCTCTAGTTTCCACCAAATAAAGGTACAACTCATGGTAATTTAGTCTGCAGAGGGAGGTGAAACATTGCTGTGAGTGCGTGGTGTTGCTGTTGCGAGCGGGTCGCCCGGAGCCTGTTGTGCCCTGAAGTTTTCGTGCCGGCTGGCACTTGCGTAGGGGGACTTTTCCATAAACCTGGAAGTTGCCCAGGAGCTACATGCCCGTATGCACACACACAACACCCGAGGCTCGCAGCAGCTGCCCGATGACAACAGCATCTTCTGCCAGCTGCGAGAATGAGATATGTGTTGGCTTTTTCATGGGATGCTGCTCTGTTATAATTCTCTTTGTTTCTAGGGGAATCACGGCATCTGACAGTCCTCTTTGTCAGGAGCGGCTCCTTGCCAGGGGACGCATGCAGCATTGGTTGGTGACATATATATATATATATATATATATATACTGCTTTGGCTTCTTTCAGAGATGAAAAGTTTTATTTTTTGCCATGTTTTCTGTGTCCTGTCAATACGCAGGATTTAACCTCAGGGTATGTACACCAGCATGTGCCCTAGAATCATAGAATCATAGGAACACAAGGTTGGAAAGGACCTACAAGATGATCTAGTCCAACCATCCTCCTATCACCAGTGCTACCCACTGAGATATTAAACCATGTCTTGTAGCACCTCGTCCAGATGCT
>VXBJ01000072.1:102008-136800 GCA_013400055.1 Nycticryphes semicollaris | reverse complement strand
CAACTGGTGGCCATTCCCTCGAGTCCTATCATCCTCTTCACAACCTCCCTTCAGGGAATTGTGGAGTGCAATGAGGTCTCTCCTGAGCCTCCTCTTCTCCAGACTAAACAATCCCTCCCTCGGCCCTTCCTCATAAGACTTGTGCTCCAGACCCCTCACCAGTTCTTCTCTGGACACATTCCAGGGCCTCAATGTCTTTCTTGTAGTGAGGGGCCCAAACTGAACACAGCACTCGAGGTGCAATCTCACCAGAGCTGAGTACAGGAGGATGATCACCTCCCTGCTCCTGCTGGCTACGCTGTTCCTGATGCAGGCCAGGATGCCATTGGCCTTCTTGGCCACCTGGGCACACTGTTGGCTCATTGTTCAGCCGATCATCAATGAACACTCCCAGGTCCTTTTCTTCTTCACCACTCTAGCCACTCTGCCCCAAGCCTACAGCGTTTCATGGGGCTATTATGGCCAAAATTGCAGGACCCGGCACTTGGCCTTGTTGAACCTCATCCCATTGGCCTCAGCCCAGCAATCCAGCCTGTCCAGGTCCCTTTGAAGGGCCTTCCTATCCTCAGGCAGATCAACATTACCTCCCAACTTGGTGTCATCTGCACACTTACTGAGGGTACTCTCAATCCCCTCATCTAGGTCATCAATAAAGATATTAAACAAGATAGGCCCCAGTACCGACTCCTGGGGGGGCACCACTTGTAATGGGACACCAGCTGGGCCTAACTCCATTAACCACTACCCGCTGGGCATGACCCTCCAGCCAGTGCTTTACCCAGAGAAGAGTATATCCATCCAGGCCACGGGCAGCCAGTTTCCCCAGGAGAATACTGTGGGAGACCGTGTCAAAGGCTTTGCTGAAGTCTAGGTACACTCCATCAACAGCCTTTCCCTCATCTACCAGTCTGCGGTCGCATGAATTCCTGCTCTTCTTCTGAGGAGACCCTGGCGTGGTGCCTGCCACGTTCTTCGCGGAGAAGCTGATGTGGTGACAGGAGGAAAAAAAAAGCCTCAAGATGTTCAGTGAGATCAAGTGTTGCTGAAATACGTGGGTGGTTTTGTACCGGCAGGGATTTCCCAAGGGCTGGCTTTGCTGCAGAGACCACATGGCTGCCGATCGGCCCCGGAAAACCCAAAGCTGAAAAACCTCGACCCTAAAAATTTAGGAATTTGAACAGAACGTAAGTGCTGGAGTGGAGCTGACAAGCTCATGATAAATACATTTCTTTTTCAGGACTGCTTTTCTTACTAACAGAAGTTAAATATATTTCTCTTTTTATTTTGCCCAGTGATCTTGGTTCCCTTTAAGAGAAAGTGTTGTGTGATAAAAATATGTTCTAAATCCAGAAATTTCAAAAATACAGAAAAAAATGGAGGTTGGTAGTAAGTAGTAAGAGGAGAAGACCCAGAGGTGCAGGAGCGAGGCACATCTGTGTGGAGGCACGGGAAAGGAAATTTGTGTGTGAGGTGGGAGGGAGCAGGGTCATTGCTGACTTGGTATTTTGGAGTCTGGGAGAGAGAGAGAGCAGGGAAGTTCAGAATTTAGAGAGAAAAGCATTAATAATAACATTAGTGATTCTTACAGGCAGGAATCAGAGTGGGAATGAAAGGAAACTCGTGTATTTAACTCCATCCTGTTATTTATGAAAGTTGTCTAGAGCAACACGTGACATTCAGCTGGGGGTGTCAGAGGATGTGGGTACAAGCTGGCAGAGTTTGGGTGATGGGACCCCCCTCAGTTCCTGCCCCTTTCTCCTCCTGCTCCTGTGATCCCCACCATCAAGACAAAATATGCCCGTGGGTGTTCCTAAAACAGCTCCCACGACTACTGCTTGTGCAGGCGTCTGTCCCAGCATCTTGTCCCCCCCAAGGGAAAAATGCCCCATTTAATGACCCAGATATTCCACAGAAACGGGGACAAAGGTGGGCCTGACCCACCAGTGCCTGGGGTTGGATCTTTGAGGCCTGCACAGCTGCTGCTCTTCCAACTAATCTCGTTAAAGACACAAGAGCCAAACACCTCCTATTGCTTTTACTAGTTTTCTCTTTGCCCTTTTTTTCTTTTTCTTTTTTTTTTTTTTTTAACTAAAACCTCACTAATATGTAGTTAGTTGTTCTGTTTGGAAAACTATTAATTAGGTGCTATGGTGTGGACCATAGACTTTCATTACGGACTCTGCACATCCAGCAGTGGTCTGTGACCAAATCCTCCTTGTGCATATGCGTGTCCTGTCCTCGATTTCCATGTATACATGGATGCATGGCATATGCTACATATAAATGTGGCACTTACAGACAAGTGGCTAGTAGTGTGCCCTGCCTGGCTCCTACACAAGCTGAGTCTTTGTGTTCATGCACAGGCTCAGAGACTGACAAATTGGTCTTTGCACGTAGAATAAAAGGAGGGTTTTCACAAATATTTTCACAACCAAAACTTACAGGTCGGGTTAAGTGGTGTGGTATGCCACATCCTGGCAAATTTGGGATATTTCCTCTCTGCCAGCCATTCGTTATCTTTTATGTTTCTGCTGGGTCTGATGCTGAAGAACTGCTGCAGAGTGGTTGAATATTTGGTGTTGGAAGGAGCCTGGGGAGGCCATCAGGTCCATCCCCTCATCGGCAAGTCGGGAAACCTGAGAGTCTGAAAAGACACAACGTCGATGTCTTTGAGTCATCGCTGTCATTTCGTTGAGGAGCAAAATGGCAATGAAATGACCCCCTTCCATCCCTGCTCCCTCTTTACAAAAAAAAACCCCACAATTGTTCTAAAAACCTGTTGAAAGTAATGAAAACTTAACTGAAAAAGCTTCTGTTGTTCGCAGATTTCTAGCGTGATGAATGAGGTATTTGGCTACACACTAATGCCCACAATGAGGGTAAGAAAGAAATACCCAGTTGGGTTGGTTTTTTATCTCTTGAGAAGTATCCCACCATCATCTGCCAAGGAATAAAACCATGGTCTTAACCGGAGAAAAGCCAAAAGCTGGTGGTGGAGCTTTGAGCCTGGCACCAAATCCCTGCAAGCGTACAAGGCCAGGCTGGAGGGGGCTTGGAGCAACCTGGTCTGGTGGGAGGTGTCCCTGCCCAGGGCAGGGGGGTTGGAACTCAATGATCTTTAAGGTCCCTTCCAACCCAAACCATTCTATGATTCTATAATAGTTGCGAACAGACTGTGACTTTTCTCTTCCACAGGCTGCTGTAGGGTCTTTAAAATAGTAACCCTTCACCTTGGCAATGACAATTCTTGCTTTAGGGTTGGGTTGGTTTGGGTTCTTTTTTTGGTAGGGTCGGGCTGTGATTTCAGGAGCTGCACAATCACAAAGGTCTCCTCGGTGTGGGGAGAAACCCTAACAGGATTAGGAGACTGAAATTTCATGCAGCTGAGTGTTATGCTTCAGCAAGAAAGTAATCTCCCCAGACTGGGGAAGCTTTGAGAAAAGCAAATATAGGCTGAGGGGAGCTTTTTATGTCTGAGACACACAGCGATAACCCCTAGAGACGAAGTGGTGATTGGTAGAAAATATTGGGAAATTAACTTTTTGGAATATATTTCCCCTGAACAAAACTCAGAGTCATGGAATGGGTTGGGCTGGAAGGGACCTCAGAGATCACCGAGTCCCAACCCCCCTGCCCTGGTCAGGGAAACCTCCCATCAGACCAGGTTGCTCCAAGCCCCCTCCACCCTGGCCTTGAACCCCTCCAGGGATGGGGCAGCCACAGCTTCTCTGGGCAACCTGGGCCAGGCTCTCACCACCCTCACACCAAAGAACTTCTTCCCCACATCTCAGATCCATCTCCCCTCTTTCAGTATCAAACCCTTCCCCCTCATCCTAGGGCTCCCCTCACTCATCAAAAGTCCCTCCCCAGCTTTCCTGGAGCCTCCTGAGGGACTGGAAGAGGCTGGAAGCTCCCCCAGGAGCCTTCTCCAGGCTAAACCTCCCCCAACTCTCTCCAGCCTGTCAGAATTTCGGTTTGTGGGATGTTTTCAGGTGACAAACCATCATTTCAATTGTAAAAAAGCCGTGTATGGCTACATATGTTGTCCCCTACCTTGTGCTCAGGTTGCTACAACATTAGTTGAGGATGAACAGGAAGAAATCCCCATCCCATGTCATCCTCTACAGGGCTAGCAAAATCAACCCTGTGTTTTTCTGCCACCTTCCAAGGGCTTTAGGTGCAGTTCTTTTCTTTGGCTTTGTCCAGATACAGCACTGCACGGCACACAGCCTCTCAGCAGGAGGGTTATTTACATTTTTATAGGAAAAAAAACACAGTTACCCCTTTAAAATAGTTACCTACTTCAACTGTTGGCTGGCAGCCCCTTGCCACGGTCCCAAATCAACACCTCTGGGGTTAGTCATTTCTAACGCACATGGACTGACAAGTTGCTGAGGTTTAGCCTGTCTTCAGTAGAGCTTGATAGGCACAGCTGCAGCCCAACTAAAAGCAATTTCAGTTTTACATTGGTGCATGGTGAAGTTCTTATAAAACATCAATAAATCTGAGTCTTTCAGGCTGCTTTTCCCATTGTTTCTTGTGAATAGGCTCCACCACATTGAAATACCCTGCTATTCCTTTTTCAGTCTAAGACTTACAGCACTGCGCTCCGTGTGATGAAATGTGTAAATGTTAGCTGTCTAAAACCCGATGAAATCTTAAAAAAAAAAGACTAAGAAACCTTAAACCCTCTAAATACATGCGAGTTGAAAGAGATACGTTTCAAATGCTTTCAAATTTACAATGTCTGTACTAAAGGAATGATGTTATTGGCTCAGCCTGAACAGTGGGCGGCTGATGGTTGGCTTAGGAGGAATCTAAGTGGACTTTGGGATTCATGCCAAGGAGAATCCCACTCAGAGAGGAGCAAAGAGACATTGGTATGAGAAAAGATCACAAGGGACTAATAAGGTGGGCAACAAAAATCGGAAGCTCATTTTGACATGCATCTGGAATTGTAATCCCATGGGGTGGGCAAGGACTTGGATTCAGAGCCCTGGTTCCCAACTTGGTTTTTAATTCTGAATTGATGCCACTTTGGCTGTTGCTGTTTCCAAGATTCGTGCCTTCAGGTCATGAGTGTCAACTTGTGCTTGCTATTGATTAGGCATATTTTAAGTACATTTTCCCATTTCCTTTCCTGCTAGCTACATGTAGGGGTGGTGAAGTCATTTATCAGAGTCAGAGTTCAACTGGTTGGCAGTTTCTTGGTGGAAGGAGCAAGTTGTGATGTGGCGTCCTCTCCCCAGCCTTGAACAGGACCATATGGGAACCTCCAGGTGTTAGTGAGACACTTGGAGCATAACCTTTACTGGTTGGTTGAGCGTTTTTTAAGGGGAGGAGGAAATGCTCTGCCAGTTAGTCCAAAGTGAGGGGGTTTTTTGCAGGGGGGGCTGTGCTGGATTTTGTCTAACAATGGAGAGGAGGTTCTTGGTGATTCCTTCTGTCGGTGATTACAGGAGGTTCAGCATCATTTTGTCTTGGAGAATCTCTTACAGGAAAAGGCTGAGGCTGAGGGAGTTGGGTCTTTTGAGTCTGGAGAAGAGAAGGCTGTGGGGGGATCTGATCAACACCTGTAAATCCTTCAAGGGTGGGTGTCAGGAGGATGGGGCCAGGCTTTTTTTTAGTGGTGCCCAGGGACAGGACAAGAGGGAACGGGCACAAACTTCACCATAGGAAGTTCCATCTGAACATGAGGAGGAACTTCTTTGCTGTGAGGGTGTCAGAGCCCTGGCAGAGGCTGCCCAGAGAGGTGGTGGGGTCTCCTTCTCTGGAGACATTCAAACCCCACCTGGACACGTTCCTGTGGGACCTGCTGTGGGTTGGACCTGCTCTGGCAGAGGGTTGGAGGAGATGATCTCCAGAGGTCCCTTCCAACCCTATAGCCTTCTGTGTGTGATTTTGCATGTGTGTGAAAGCAGGTGAAGGCTGTGTGCAGTGGTGTTTAAGGGAGGAAAAGAGCTACTCGATCAAGTTTTATGCTCTTTACTGACAATTAATTTCACTGCTTTGCTGAAATGAAAGCAAAGCATTTGTCAGCCAACATCTGCCTTCTGCTCACAGCGCTGTAATGCCAAAAATCAGTAATTCAAGCACTGAGCTCAAGAAGTGCTGCAAGCCCAAGGGACTGTCCTGGCCTTGAGTGGGGACTGGTGGTTCCAGAGACAACTCTTGAAGTGGGGTGACACAGTCTCATCCATCCATCAAGGCACGTTTTTAAGCCAAAGGTGCACCAAATGCCGAACCTCTGTAGAGAAACTATTTTGGGACTGCATTTTTGCACATTGTGCTCCCCATCAATACTGTTTTCCTGCTGTTAGACCCTTGCAAACATCAATTTTTTTTATTTTACTTTTTTTGCCTTTGCTGTATCTTCACCTCCTGGGGCCAGGAAAGCCTCAGCTCAGCCTTTCCCACTGCTGAAGCGGTTACTGGGATGGACCAGCCTTTATCAGAATTCAGGAAAAACAAGGATTTTTTGCACAGAGCATGAGGGGGGAGAGATAGAACTGTCAGAATATCACATAATACAGCTATAGGTTTTTTATATATTTAATTTATATATCTTTTAATAACTTTTTACTTTGGCTTATACCTTCTTAATGTTACCCATAAATGTCTTTTTCCAAAGACTTTCATTAGCTTAAATGAAGTCGTTTACATCCAAGTGAGTGTTGGTTTCAGGAGTGGAAATTAGAAATGAAATGCACTGGGACTAAGTTGGTGTGGCAGCACAATTATGGAAAAAAAAAACAACCCTAAAGCTTTCTCAGAGCAGGCGAGGGAAAGGAAGATCTGGGTGGCACAAATTAAACACAAACCTCCTCAGGCTTATTTTATTTAAATGCCCAATATAAAACAATTTGCAGCAAATAATCACAGGAGCTTGGGTAGGAGGAAACCGTGGGAAAGATGCATTAGCTACGGTGGGAGTTAGACTAAAATGATCTAAATACAGCTCTTTTTTGGTTGTTTTGGGGGTTTGATTGGGTTTGGGTTTTTTTGCTAGTAGGACACCAGATAAAGGACAGAGGGGGCAGGGGAGCAGACAGCACAGGGGGAGATGGGGTGGGCACCACACCAAAGAGCAGGGATGGTGATGGCAACTGTACTTGGTTATCAGACACCTCATGCCATCTGAATATTTAAAACATTTATTTATACAAATGTACAGCATTTACAGTAGTTTTTCTTTAAAAAATTAGCCATTTAAAAAGAATATCACATATTTATATAAATATGGTGCAGCTCAGCATTTTGTGTGCTTTTTAAAAAGCCCCCAACAGCTCCGTGGGCAGCCCGAGTACAGGGACCTGCTGGCACAGGGGGGATGCTGTGCCAGGTCCCCTCTTGCTCTCAGTTGCCATAATTTGCTCTTTGAAGCTCAATGTCCACGTTCCTGGTACTGGAGGCAGCAGCTCAGCTGGGCAGGACTCGGGTCTCTTTTGAAGGGCACAGCGGTAGGAGAGAGGGACCAGCACAGCTCAAGGAACACCCCCTTCACCATCTGCAGCAACATCACAGCCAGGGCAAAGTTGGTGATGGGCAGAATATAACCATCCACCTCAGCATGAATCAGCCCCTGAAATACCACTTTTTTCCTCCACTGACTGCAAAGGGAATAGAAGTAACCAGCTTGGCTTAATGGAACATCGATAACGTAAAGCTGATCAGTAGCATCCAGGTCTTTGTGGGTGGAGAGCACTACCAGGTACCCAGAAAAGGTCTCTGGTCTGGCTGAGGTCCACCTAAACACAGGGTGAAGGTCCTGTCCGTTAGTGCACACGATGGGCCAGCTTCAGGGAGTGGTTACTGGTCCTGAAAGTCCAACATCTTCTGAAGAAACCCGGCCATTCCTGCAGCTCAGTGCATATGGTTATACACGTCTAGCTCAGAGTTAACCCTAGCACAGGTTAGGCTTGTTAAATAACAATGAAACTGTAAAATAAATGGAAAAACGGAGGGAAATTACATAAAGAGAAGCCAGAAGATTCAGGAAAATAAAAGCTGATGTTGAGCTGTTGACCAACGCAGCCAGCTCAGGTCAGGAGGTAACTTCTGGTGATTGCTGCTGGTTAAGAACCTTATTGACTGACTCCAGTCAGTGCCTCACCAGGGTGGTGACACCCTGCCCAGGCTGCCCAGAGAAGCTGTGGCTGCCCCATCCCTCAAGGGGTTCAAGGCCAGGTTGGAGGGGGCTTGAAGCAACCTGGTCTGGATGCTGGAGGTGCAACAGGACACCTGGAGGTGTCCCTGCCCAGGGCAGGAGGTTGGGACTCGGTGGTCTTTAAGGTCCCTTCCAACCCAAACCATTCTATGATTCTATGACTCCTAAATGCACATGTTCCACAGCAAGGGCCAAATTAAAAACCTCCAGCCGAGCTGCCACCACCACCATGTGAACCCTGAGACAGTGGGGAGCTCCCTGCACGTCCTGGCCACGTACAGGATGGCTCAAGCTTAGAGCCCACCTCAGCTGAGCAGACAAGCAAGATGTTCCCGAGTAATCCCAGATTTCCCATGCTTCGGCTTTCCAACACAGGTTCTCAAACCACACATCCTGGATCTGGCCCTGCCTGACCATTGCAGAAAACCTATTTAACCCCCACCCCAGGAGAGGAGCTGAACTGCTCTGTGAGGTCCCTCCAGATTTTAAACTCTACCATTTCACAGGATAATGGTAATAACAATAAATATTTAAATTGCTGCTGCAAAAACCCCTCCACCTCATCGCCCCCACCACCCCATAAAGAGCGATTACCTCGCACAGCTCTGCTGGAGGGAGGTTGCAGAGGAAGGGGACAGGCTTTCGGAAGACCAGAGGGTTGGGGGTTTTTTTGAGGTCTCCAGAGATAGGTCACAGGAGAGGTGAAAGGACATCAAAACGCAAGGTTTGCGAGTGAGGTCAGCTAGCTTGTCCTCAAAAAATGTTAGTTCTTATGTAAAAAGCTTAAAAAAAAAAAAAAAGGAAAGAAACAGTGTTTAAAATTCAGTTTTCACAATGAAAAATAGCTATATATTTTGAAAAACATCACTCAGAGAAGCCCACTGAGGCTTCCAGCGTGTTTTCCTTCCCCAGAGAAATTGCCTGAAAATAAATCAGGAGCGAGCGTTGTTCTGGGTCCTCCAATTCCCCCTTTTCTGCCCCATAAAACTCCGAGGCAGAGTTCGCTCCAAAGGCCCCAAAACTCAAGACGGCACTTTGTTGTGTGCTCAAAATCTGTGGGTTTTTTTCCTGCTCTCAACGGTACCCAACAAGGATGCTGCCAGATGAGGGCTTTCCAGGAGCCCTCACAAAGCACTTCAGAGCATAACCATACCGTTAANTGACCTTGCCAAACAACAAAACGATTTTTCAATAGTGATGCAAACCATTTTTTATATATATATATTTATGATAATTTATATATTACAGGCTTACCTTTTTGCAAAACAACCATTTTGCTCAGCAATATCAGTTTTAAGACTCTTTTAAACGCTTTAGATCCTACTCAATGTACAAAAATAAATATTGCATATGTGATTTGCGAGCAAATCACCAAAATCAGCTGCAGCTGGCAACGGTCCATACCTAACGGGAGTGCAGTACATAAAAATATGAGAAGCTGTTCGGGATCAAATCACGCTCATGCTGTGCCAAAAACGTGAAACTGGGTGCCAAAAATCGAAAACTATGTAAAGCCCCAAAACACCAGGAACCTGTTGGCTTGGGAGGCACCAGCATCCCAACCTGGACACCCACCGGTTCTCCTGGGGAGAAGGTCGGGGACCACACTACCAACTCCCCCTCTAGTCACACATCAGGAACAGAGTTTTTAGTGGTTTTGTTTTGTATTTTTTCTGGTTTGATTGATTAACAAAAGTGTTTTTCCTGCCCATCCCAGTGTGTGCTGTCATGGGGGTGGCTCTTCATGCTGCTGGTGGGCAACCTCAGAGGAAGCATCTGGGTGCAACGGTGGCCTGGTCCAAGCTTCTGCTGCTGCTTTGACCCTCATCCCTTCCAGCTCCTGCTGCCTTGCTGCAAACTCCTGCCCTCTCCGTGAGGAGGAGATGTGGGGTGGCTGCAGAGACCTACTGACTACGTATTACTTACCCTCTGGTCTCTGAAGAGGTTAACGAGACACAGACATTAGTGCTGGGATGAATTATAATACACAAATATCAAAAATGTAAGCGATGATTATAGCAGCTGGCAGTGATACAGTTACTTTTAAATAACATTTCTTCACGGAGAAAAGAGAGGCATTAAGAAAAGTGTGTGTATCCTTCTCAGCTGTGGATTCTGGGAACATTTTGCACGAGTTTCCTCTGAAAACAGTTGAGAAACCACAGGATGGTTTTACCCCCTTCAAATGAGTCTACATCCCAGGGTCACTAGTTCATCGCTAATTAAAAAATAAGGTGAAAAACCAGTCTTTTGGAGACGAGTGCAGAGCGCACAGTTTCTGCAGGGACATGTTGAAGATGTTCTCAGTCACCTCAGCTGTCTGGAGCCACCACGCGTGGCAGTGTCACCCAGTGCTGGGACACTAGCCCCAGCCAGAGGCAGGCAGTGGTCAGGAGGGCGGGATGCGGGAGCCTCTGTGTTTTGTTGAGGGGGGAGAGGGTCGTGAAGACGGCGTCTGTCGTGTTCCTTGGCAGGGGCAAGTTGCAGATGCTTCCTTCGCAGCAGGAGGTGCAGATCTGAAAGAAGCCAGGTTATAACTCGGTAACAAGTCTATGGACACCCTGCTTTTATTACTGACCTTGCCAAACAACAAAACGATTTTTCAATAGTGATGCAAACCATTTTTTATATATATATATTTATGATAATTTATATATTACAGGCTTACCTTTTTGCAAAACAACCATTTTGCTCAGCAATATCAGTTTTAAGACTCTTTTAAACGCTTTAGATCCTACTCAATGTACAAAAATAAATATTGCATATGTGATTTGCGAGCAAATCACCAAAATCAGCTGCAGCTGGCAACGGTCCATACCTAACGGGAGTGCAGTACATAAAAATATGAGAAGCTGTTCGGGATCAAATCACGCTCATGCTGTGCCAAAAACGTGAAACTGGGTGCCAAAAATCGAAAACTATGTAAAGCCCCAAAACACCAGGAACCTGTTGGCTTGGGAGGCACCAGCATCCCAACCTGGACACCCACCGGTTCTCCTGGGGAGAAGGTCGGGGACCACACTACCAACTCCCCCTCTAGTCACACATCAGGAACAGAGTTTTTAGTGGTTTTGTTTTGTATTTTTTCTGGTTTGATTGATTAACAAAAGTGTTTTTCCTGCCCATCCCAGTGTGTGCTGTCATGGGGGTGGCTCTTCATGCTGCTGGTGGGCAACCTCAGAGGAAGCATCTGGGTGCAACGGTGGCCTGGTCCAAGCTTCTGCTGCTGCTTTGACCCTCATCCCTTCCAGCTCCTGCTGCCTTGCTGCAAACTCCTGCCCTCTCCGTGAGGAGGAGATGTGGGGTGGCTGCAGAGACCTACTGACTACGTATTACTTACCCTCTGGTCTCTGAAGAGGTTAACGAGACACAGACATTAGTGCTGGGATGAATTATAATACACAAATATCAAAAATGTAAGCGATGATTATAGCAGCTGGCAGTGATACAGTTACTTTTAAATAACATTTCTTCACGGAGAAAAGAGAGGCATTAAGAAAAGTGTGTGTATCCTTCTCAGCTGTGGATTCTGGGAACATTTTGCACGAGTTTCCTCTGAAAACAGTTGAGAAACCACAGGATGGTTTTACCCCCTTCAAATGAGTCTACATCCCAGGGTCACTAGTTCATCGCTAATTAAAAAATAAGGTGAAAAACCAGTCTTTTGGAGACGAGTGCAGAGCGCACAGTTTCTGCAGGGACATGTTGAAGATGTTCTCAGTCACCTCAGCTGTCTGGAGCCACCACGCGTGGCAGTGTCACCCAGTGCTGGGACACTAGCCCCAGCCAGAGGCAGGCAGTGGTCAGGAGGGCGGGATGCGGGAGCCTCTGTGTTTTGTTGAGGGGGGAGAGGGTCGTGAAGACGGCGTCTGTCGTGTTCCTTGGCAGGGGCAAGTTGCAGATGCTTCCTTCGCAGCAGGAGGTGCAGATCTGAAAGAAGCCAGGTTATAACTCGGTTGTTGCTCAGAGAAGCTGTGGCTGCCCCATCCCTGGAGGGGTTCAAGGCCAGGTTGGAGGGGGCTTGGAGCAACATGGTCCGGTGGAAAGTGTCCCTGCCCAGAGCAGGGGGTTTGGAATGAGATGATCTTTACGGTCCCTTCCAACTCTTAGCATTCTATGATTCTATCTGAAAAATAGATATCACTGAATAAAGATGAAGGGAAAATAATAAGACATGTGCAAAGGAGCACAGTGTCCAGTCTGATTTTTTTCCCACCTTTTTTTTTTTTCTCCTTCTTTATATTTTTTAAATCCATCTACTTGGGGAAAAATGTCATATGTACAGGAACACTATGTTACCAAGCGCAAGGAGGACCCATCCATTTTGAAGATGTTACTGTATTTAAGACAAGAGGAAAAGGCCTCAAGTTGCACCAGGGGAGGTTTAGGATGGATATTGGGAAAAATGTCTTCACCCAAAGGGTTGTCAAGCCTTGGCAGAGGCTGCCCAGGGCAGTGGTGGAGTCACCATCCCTGGAGGTATTTAAAAGCTGGGCAGACGTGGTGCTGAGGGACATGGGTCAGTGATGGTTTGGGCACTGTTGAGTTGATGGTTGGACTCGATGATCCAAAAGGTCCCTTCCAACCTTCACGGTTCTATAACTCTATTTTTTACCTCGGATAAGTAAACTGATGAAAACCACTGTTGTTTAATTGAAGGTAGATCTCACAGGTCAGAACTCCCAACAAACCAGTATCTATTCATATAGGGGGTGTTGGGGTGCCTGTCAGCTAGTGTGCAAGCACTGGAGCGATAGGCAGTCCCTGTGCCAGCCCCGAAGGACATGGAGAACTGACTTCTGAGGGCCAGGAAAGGCCAGTGACAGTGCCCTGCCAGAGCACACAGGTTTAAATCATCAAGAGTAAGTGGCCAAGGCCAGGAGAGCATCAAATTCTTTGCAAAAACCAGATGGGGCTGCGGTGTGCCTGGCAGCTCAGCAAGCTCTTTGGTTTTATCCTGTTGGAGAAGTTCAAAAAGGCCGATTATTGACCTTCAGAAAAAAAAATCATCATATTTTTTAAATAGCTGTTGGATTCAGATATCAGATGTCTGCTTCAAAGGTTTCGGGGTTTTCCCCATCCTGTTTTGGTAAGGAAACCACAAGATGGTGGGTGAGCATCCGCTGCAGAGCGGAGGGGACCAAGCCCGGAGATGTTCTGCAGGAAAAAGGGAGAAGGGAGTGGTTTGCTCCCCTGAGCCTGCTGGCAGGAGGGTTATTTGAAGAGATTATTCTTTTGTTCTGGGAAAGGTTATGCCTTTGTTTCTGTAACAAATGGAAATGAGCTGGAGCTTGTTAAGAAGAGAAACTGGATTTTTTTGACGATGCTGATTTACCCACCGAACCAGTCAGACTTCTGGCAGAAGCCAGAAGGTTTCTGCCCCGTTTTCATATTAGTAAAAAAAAAAATGGGGCTTTATGTGGAATTTTAAAGCTATACCTTGTATTCTTCATGCTTTATGTATGTGCATCCCGTAGTCAGACAGTCCTCTAATGGTACACAGCGTTTGGTGACAGATACACTCTCTCCAGTAACTTTCATCATGTGTTGGCTAAAGCAGTATTTGGTACCTGGAAAGACAGAAAAATGTGTTTACCTGTCAAATTCAAATTTTGTGGTAGTCTAACAAATAGGAAGAAATAGGAAAGGGGTCTTAGATTTTTTTCAAATCTTGGACTTAAAAAAAATATATATATATATAATTTTGACATATTTATTGCAATACATAAATGTCACACACACCCCGAGCTCTGGTTTCAAAGCACTCTGGAAGATGGAGATTTATTTCTGATCCTAATGTGGGGTCTCAGTGTTACAGCTAAAGAAACACACGCACGTTGGATCATCAAGTTATGGAGGGAGGGTCAAATAACCACCCAAATCCTTGTGCACCGTTAGGTTTACAGGAATGGCCTTTAAAAGAGAAAACATTAGCAATACCTGCTTATGTCTGCAGCTAACCTTTGTTTGTATAGGCGTAATTTTTTTTTCCTAGCTTCATGCACAGCCATTAATTCTGTAGAATTACTCAAATCACGTTGGAGATGCCTTTCCCTGTATCCTACCAGCCCGTGCACAAGCTGTTCTCACAGCTCATGCTCCGACCCCGGCTCTCTCCAAAGCTCCTGCACAGCCCAGGGGAGATCCTTCACCTTCTCTGCCCCTCAGTTTTATCACCTATAAAATAAAGCCAAAACACCAGCAGAATGGTTGGGTTGATTTAGGTATTTCTCAGTCTTTGGAGAAAGCACCATGAAAGGGACTGTGTTCCCAGTATTCCCATCACACCTTCTGCATGCTCCTCCTGTGGGATCCCTCCTCCCCAAAGGAGAACACCCTCCTCCTCCTCCTTTTTCAAGCTACTCCTCCAGTGACACTTGCAAAACGCACAGAAAATTCAAATGACTGACAAATGCTGTGGTTACCCCTTGGCCTTGAAGGAATTTGGATTTATCTCATGCTTTAGTCGTCAGAGGGAAGTTGAAGGTTCTTCCTACCACTCCAAGGTGAAAACACTGGATTTTCAACACAGGAAACATGCTATTAGGTATTTCTTCGCTAAATTATACCTTGCTTCTCATTAAACAACCTTATTATTAATAAAATTGTTGCTTCCATAGGGAGAAAAGAAAAAAAAAAAAAAAGAAAGAAGAAAAGAGTATAATTAATTTAAAGGGAATGTTCCTATTCAGCCCTCATCTCTGATGGGCAAAGCCCCACATACTTCTCATGTTTTAGGTGTTTGGCAGCAGCCAAGCGAGATTGATGACTTGGAGACATTATTTATTAGGCAATAAATCCCCTCAGACATCTGGCGTATCTTTGACCCGCTCTTAAGTGCGATATCCACAGCAAACAGACTCAACTTATCACCAGAGGCTGGAGACCCTGGGTTTGTGCCTTCCTTCAAACCAACCAGGGCTGCCACACGTGGCTTTTGATGGGTTTTCCAAGCTCTCCTGCCCCAGAGGGTGAAGATCTCGCAGTTTTACCCCAAGGGGAGCACTCTCAACCTGACGACCATGAGCATGTACCAGGAGCTTGCCTGAAGCCTTGTTCCTCAGCAAATCCGGGCGCTCATTGCTTTATTTCTCCTACAGTGGATCTGCCTGTGCAGAGGAGCTCACCCCTGACAGGTCCCAGATGGAACAAATAAAGCTTCTAGCACCCCATAACTCTTTTGAGGCCGTTTCATTCTTTCTTCTAAGTGTGTTTTTAGAAAATACTGTGCAATCACCTTGGAAGGGTGTATTTTCCCCTGCACAGAGGGACCTAGCACACCTCTCCTTCTACAGCCATCGCTGACAGCCATCATGTCCTGCCAGGCAGGGCTGCAGCTAGGTAGTGAGTCCACAATAAGCAATAAAATCCACTCACTCAGGTGAATATTGACTTTTACACTGCGTTCCGGTCTGCCTCTCTTCTCAGAGAAGGCCAAGCTCAAACTCTTCTCCCAAGGAACAGGCGATGGGACAAGAGGAAATGGACTCAAGTTGCACCAGGAGAGGTTTAGGATGGATACTGGGAAAAATGTTTACACTAGAAGGGTTGTCAAGGCTTGGCAGAGGCTGCCCAGGGCAGTGGTGGAGTCACCATCCCTGGAGGGATTGAAAAGCTGGGCAGACGTGGTGCTGAGGGACATGGGTTAGCGGTGGGTTTGTCAGTGTTGGGTTGATGGTTGGACTCGATCTGAAAGGTCCCTTCCAACCAAGGCAGTTCTATGATTCTAGGACAAGAGGCTCTATGAGAAGTGCTGGGAGAGCCCAGAGCAAAGCAGAGGTGAGGAGCACCACCACGGCAGGGGACATGAAGTGTTCTGCAGACAGGGAGGCTACTGGCCAGAGGGATGGAAGAGGGACTCTAAGCTGACCCACACAGGCCTAATGCTATAAAAAAATTACCAAAAATAACAGAGAGATTTAGAGTGATGCAAGTAAGACTTAGAAGCTGGTGCTTCTAAGCACAGTGGCGCCCAAGCCAGGCAGGCAGCAGGCTGCACGGCCACAGGGTGAGGATGGCTCTCGGCTCTCAATGGTTCTGTATCAAAAAAACATGGATTTATGCTTCCTAAATTCAGGAACTGCAGTTCCAGAGTGTCACTGTCTTCTCCATTTTTCCTTCCTCTGGTGTGTGACATGCTTCAGCTACGAGGTATCTCCAAACACCTGTATACAATGCGCAACCCCACTCTCCTGACCTACAACAGCGTCACCCAACAGCTGAAACACATTCTCTATGAGGTCCACCTCATGGGGACCATCCTATAGCCTTAAAAGAAGCAGAAATGAAGAAACCAGCTATTGAAGCCAGAAGTCATGGTGCAGGCAGACAGGCAGGCTCACTGTAAGCAAACCAGCCCCACACGCTGAGACCCAGCAAGGCTGGTCTCCAGAAGGAGAAAGTTGTCCTCTCTGCTTTAAACTGGGTAGGGAAACACTGAGTGTGGTATTTCAAAGAGCCCAGAGTCCCACATTGACTTCTGAAGGCCTATTTCCCAGCCTACAGCCTCTGATGGCACTTTGAGGTGCCACCTGCAGTGGCTGGAACATCACCATGGTGGTGGTGGCCATCACGGAGATGTCAGCCAACCCAAAGGCCATCCAGAAATGGAGCACTGGGAGAATTTTGAGTGCACTATTTCCATACAAATTAGATCACTAACACAGTTTCTGCTTGAGCTGAAGCTAATAAATAACAGAAAACAAGGTTAATGCACAGCAGGAATTGATCTTTCTAATCTCTGTTCAATACCGGGATTCATGTTTTTTACTCTCCATTATAATGAATTTTGTTGACACAAAAAGTGGTCGCCTTTAAGTCCTATATTATTATGCAGTATTAATGAAAATACTTTGTTTTGCTTGTTTATAATAGCATTCTGCTTAAATATAAGTAAAGAACTAAATAAAGAAATAAATAAGGCGGATACCAGGATGGAGCAATTCTTGTTTTCTTTCATCACTCAACCCAAGGAAAACAGCAAGGGTTCAGATTCGGATCGCTGCAGGGAGGGAGCCAATGCCACAAGTATATCCCTCTGTCTCCCACAGATAAGGTAATTAACCAGCAGATAACCCCGGCCCCCAGAGCACGCCTGGGGTCACGCCTCAAACCTGAGGCCGCGTTTCTGCGGCTTCCTTACCCGAACACATTTGAAAGTTAAAGCAACAAAGGGGGAAAAAAATGGCTTAGCAAAAGCTTTGCCGTGTGGAAGCGTGTTGGAGGCAAAGCTAAGAGATGCCAACCAAAGCTGTGGGTGATGAGGCACCACACAGCAATGGCTGATGTCTGCAGAGTGGGGAGGAACGACTTTATCAGCTTTGTTTCCACTGCAAGAGGGTAAGAAGAGAGCATTGAAGCCACAGTGCCGGTCCCCTTTCCCTGTTCCCTGCTCCTCCGAAGCACAGTGACTGCTGGCTCAGTGGTTACTCCTTCCACATGGTGTCGGGGCAGCCTGGGCACTAAGGCGCCCTGCCTGGAGTAAAACATTATCAGATCCCTCCAGTTTCAGGAGATGAGAAGTCCTCTGGGCTGAAGGTTAAGGGCAGACTCAAATTTCCAGCCAGCCCCTTCTCATGGCTAAAACCCCATCCTTACTTCATGGACAGTGGGTGTTTGTACCAGCGGCAGGAGGGCTGGTGACCGTCATGAGCAGCTCCCAGCTGGATGAACACAGGCACACCGAAGCATGGCTTCCCCCTCCCCTAAACAGCCATTAAGTACTAACATGCCTTTCCAGACAGGCACATCTTTTTTGGCCAAATCTTTTCTGCTGGCTGTTACTAAAGGCAGGTGATGGAGTCACGCCTCGATCCCTGCACAGGGATCTACAGGTAACACTGCCCTTAGTCATTTAAATACCACTTTTTCCTGTCAAAACAGGGAGTGTCCATGAACATCGGTCTCATCTGATGCCAGTCAGCCTGACCCCTTTTATCGTTGTTGATGTTGTGGTGATTTGAGCTCAAAGCAAATAAATTCTGGGACAGATAACACACTCTGACACAGGCTGCACACACAGCTGGTTCCTCCCTGCAGTGCAGGTTATGGTCTTTCTCTTTCCAAAATAAATACTTTCTGAGGGCACTGGTAACAGCCCACAACAGACCACAGACATTCCAGATAGATGCTGCACAAGCACTGTTGAGCCTATAGAAAGCACCAGGGGAGCCATGGGCCCTGGCAGCATCCCTCTGCCCTTCAGCCTCAGCAGCATCCCTCTGTCCCTGCAGCCCCAGCAGCCACAACAGCTGCCTCCTGCCCACGTGGACAGTCCATGTCCAACCCATGTCCAGAGCTTTGTCAGGGGTTGTGAATGTCTTAATGCTTTTAAGTGTCTCAAAAAGAGAAGCATTAATGGAGGGGGAGATCTGGGGATCTCACTGAGACCTGGGTCTGATATTTGGGTGCCGGTACCACAAAGCCTTTTCTGTGCTGTTCTCAACTTCAGACTCCAAAGCCCCAAAATTCTGAAAATACCTTGATGCTGGTCAAAAAGAGAGCAGCCTCGGCCACCCAGAGGGATGGGCTTGTGCCATTGGGGAGGGAAGCGAAAAAAGCAAGAACCAGTCCCGTACTCACCAGTAAGAGAAATACAACCCTTAAATACCAGTAAGAGAAATGCAACCCTTAAATAAATGTCAGTCTGATTTAATTACCAGCTGAGCTAGAGGAGCACAGGGAGTAGATGAAAGTCCTAAACTTCATCCACCGCGAAGAGACAGAAAAGCTTAAAGGATTACTCGTATCGCTTACACATCTCTCTTGTTCAGGAGGCTTACAAGAGGGAGCAGCAATCACCACCATCCCAGTAGGAATTCCATAAGGAATAATGGGGGCTCAGTGCTGTCCCCGCAGTGGGGACAGCGAGCAGTTGTCATAAGGTGGGTTTAAATTAAACTCTAGCGTGCGGCTGGTTACCTCTTGGACAATAGACATCCGGAGCCCATCGGTTGCACTCGTAATTATCTGCTGCCTTTTCGCAGGTGAAACACTTAAATCCGTGAGGATACGGTGTGGCTGAAAGGAACAGACAGCGTTCAGTTAAAATGAGCCAATTAATCCAGCTCTGCTAGGCTTTCCAGAGGCACACAGCAGCATTTGTTCTCTTTAGACGTATCTTTCTACAAGTAAGCCTGCTGACTTCATCGAGTTGGGCCCGATTTGTAAAAGCCCTGTCACCAGTAGCAATGTGGGAAAGGCACAGATGCAACTCGGACTCAGTTCAGCCGTATTTACCGAGCAAAAGTGCCCGCTGCTGACTTCAAAGGGAGTTAATGTGAGCAAGGAGGGCTTTTTCTCTCGATATCAGAGCTCACATCCAACACTCCTGCTTTTTTTTTATCAGGGCTGATAACAAAATATCAGATGGATTAAAATACTTCTGGAAACCGTCCCACCAAGGAAAGGAGCTACCCCTTTTGAAGGCAAGCTGATGTCCCCAAAGGAAAGAAAAATCAATTTGCTGAACCTCCAGTTTTTAACAGCAGACTCTGTCCTAATTTATCTCGCCAAACTAAGAGCGTGACTTTCTTAAGTGGTCTCCTGGCAGGCCTTCTATAGCACATTCAATACATCTCCAAGATGCTGCCACCTTCTCAGAAGCCAAACAGGTCATGTTTATCTCCACGGGGTGAAGTAAGTTGAACCTCCACAGCCTCATGGGCCACGTCTCACCTCTCCCTCCTCTTTACCTCCTTCCCTTTTCCCACTAGCTCTGGGCCAGAACCTGTCTGGGGCAGGAGAGGTAAAGCAAGAGGCATTCGCTGCTTGTTTCCTGGGTTCTTCTGCTTAAGGACCAGTGAGTCAGCTGGGAGCATCTCTGGTGGGGCTGGTCCTGCCCTTGAGGAACAGTTTAAGGTGGGACAACACAACAGCACTAGTAAATTCATAGAATGGTTTGGGTTGGAAGGGACCTTAAAGCCCACCCAGTGCCACCCCCCCTGCCCTGGGCAGGGACACCTCCCACCGCACCAGGCTGCTTAAAGACCCCTCCAACCTGGCCTTGAACCCCTCCAGGGATGGGGCAGCCACAGCTTCGCTGGGCAACCTGGGCCAGGCTCTCACCACCCTCACACCAAAGAACTTCTTCCTAGTATTCCTAGTATCTATATTCTATATTTCTTCCTAATACCTGTATTCACCCTGGACCACTTAGTTATAGCATAAACCAGGAATTTCATCTTGCTTGTACCGAACATAAATTTTTCAGCCAAATTTGGAAAGGCGGGGAGTTTTCACCAGGAGCAGATGGCAGACACAGCTCTCTTCCTCTAGAATTAAGTAAGTTTGTGTCTGACAAAGCGAACAGACTAGTGAAAGGGGAGTTCACGGGAGATCTGAAGAAGCATAACTTTGCTATAGGTTTTTTCAGGGAATTATTGAAATAAAATCAGCAGCAGTTGGTTCCGCAGCTGCAAATGGTCACGTTTGGTCCTTGCTCGCAGCTATTGATGTGCTTGGGCAAACGGCGTGGCCCTGGGGGTTGGTCTTATGGCTGCAGAAATAATCGAGGAGGAGAAAATAGGGAACAAAACACCCCTGACATGCTCAGCAACCATCTGTAACCCTTTCTGTCCTTCAATCCCTTTGGGAAGATGCGTCTTGAGATGATCTCACCATGAGGTGATCTCCAGAGGTCCCTTCCAACCCCTATCATCCTGTATTGGGAATATTTATTAAATCTTTGCGTGGCTCTGAGCTCAGCACCAATGTTTCCATGGCCTTAACACATGTTCACCCTCCATAAAAGTGCAAAAGTGGCTTACTGGAAGGGTGGAGGTAGATGATGTCCTTGACGGTGAAGTCCCGGGGTTGGGTGGTTGGCAGGAGGGTGGCCAGCAGGCAGAGCAGCAGCAGCCACGCCGGCCTAGGCTGCGAGGCCATCACCCGGCAAGGACGTACTCATGCGGTGGCCAAAAATCCCCACCTGGGTGATAACAGAGAACAGCAGTGAGAAGAGGAAACCCACCAGGAGCCCAGCCACCACCTCTGCCCACAGCAAATCAACCTCACCAGGAGCCCAGCCACCACCCTCACCCAACTTCACTAAAGCCATGATGGTCCCATTGACCTTTGGTGTCCCTCCCATGGGGACAGGCAGCTGTGTAGCTACTTTGGCTTGGCTTCAGTGACATCCCTGGCATTGGCAGGGAAAAGGACTGAGGTGAACCCTCTCCTGGCCAAATGTGAACCAAGGGGAAGGGTGGTTGGGTTCTTTACCATTTAAAATTTTACCAGTTAGCAACTGGTTTGCAAAAGCCTCAGTAGAATCCCAGTAGTTGATAAAGTCCTTAGAGACTGCACAGCAACAGGATTTAATCTCTTCTTTTAAAGAATATTGGAAAAGTGCAGAATTAGACTGGGAAGAAGGGAAACAGGCTAGCTGGAGACCCATTGGGATGTCCTGGGGAGCAGTGATGTGTCTCCCACGCCCACATACTCCAACACAGACTCACACCCTTCAAAAATGCACTTTTTTGGCAAGCCATAAGCTCCACATTACTTTCCACATCTCTCAGAAAAGCCAAGGAGCTGCAAGTTGTCTCTACCTTCACCTGGCTCCTGTCAATAATGTAAAGTGACTATTGCATTTTCCTCAAAGGGTCTAATTCCCCCTGTGACGCCGTTGACAAATGACGCAGTGTATTTTTCCCCTGTCCCTGCATTAAGGGAACTAATTTAAGCAGATATAAATACCCCCTGCAGCACCACTTGTGAAGCCGTCTCAAACCCAGTAGCTTTCAGTAGCACCCCCAATCCCAGTCCTTGGAAGAACCCCCCCAGAAAGAGACAAGGCTAATGCATGGTTAAATACACAACTTGTATTATTACAATTCTTTAAAAAATTATAAGAACTTGTGTCCAAACCAAGCAGGACAGGAAATCCCCCAGAGGATGAGGCTGCCGGGGCAGGCAGGAGCCACCAGCTTCCCCTGGTCACTGGCATCCCTCCAGCACACACAAGGTTGGGGTGTTTTTCCACCCAGGCTGACCAAGAGATCTGCAATACCCAGGTATTTCCTAAAGCAGCTTTGAAAGTGGAGTAGCTATTTAATGTTAATTTAATAAATAAAATTTTTTTTGTTTGTTTTTCTCAGGAAAAGATGTTCGAGGGGCGGGGATGTAACCTTCCACCCCTGGCTCCAAATGTTTGCTCTTGCAGCGGAGACCCACACAGGACTAGCAGCCCGATGGCCATTGAGAGGGGAGGGGCTGTCATTATCCTTGACTCTCATCTGAAAACACCCCTTTTAATTAAAACACTGTGAAATCCATAAAAAGAGTGAGGTAAAAGAGATAACGCGTAGAGTGGTGGATTAGGCTTTGTTGTTTTAACCTTACAAAGAGGGAAATGCCGATTTCCAGTGGGTTTAGTCCACAAATGCAACCAGAGGAAAATGAGATCCTGATTAGAAGCAGAAGGGAAATGAAACCAGCCTCTCCCAGCCACGGGAAAGATGAAACACATGGGACCAGCAGCTCTCTGCAGGGTCTGGAGTAGGAGCCCCCAGCAAAGTCAGCTGGACCCCACCTTAGTGGGTTTCAAACTGCAAAAGGGGAGACTGATCCGAGATGTGGGGAAGAAGTTCTTTGGTGTGAGGGTGGTGAGAGCCTGGCCCAGGTTGCCCAGAGAAGCTGTGGCTGCCCCATCCCTGGAGGGGTTCAAGGCCAGGTTGGAGGGGGCTTGGAGCAACCTGGTGTGGTGGGAGGTGTCCCTGCTCAGGGCAGGAGGGTGGGACTGGATGGTCTTTAAGGTCCCTTCCAACCTAAAGCATTCTATGACTCAGGTTGGAAAAACCTTTAAAAATCATCAAGTCCCACCATAAACCTAAGACCACCAGGTCCACCACTAAACTGTGTCCCTAGAAATATCCACAAAAAAGGCACTTTACAAAGCACTGATCAAAGTCTTCCACTTGAGGACACGAATTTTCCCTCTACTGGACCTTTTATGGACCAAGTGCTTACTCAGCCCATCTCCAAAGGCCTGTGTGCGGCTCTCGTTACTTGCCAAGATGGCAGATTCAGAAGACAAGTGGCTGTTAGTCCTGACTGTGAGGGTGGCAGGAACTCTCCAGCTGCACGCTAAAAGTACTCACATCCTGCCTCTTGCAATTCAGCAGCTTTAATCACCAGCACCACTTCAAATGAGTTGCGAGAACCACAAATGAATATATAGAATCACAGAATTGTCCAGGTTGGAAGGGAACTTTGAGATCACCTAGTCCAACCATCAACCTAACTCTGATAAAAAAAATACAACCCATCACTAAACCATGTCTCTCAGCATTATGACAACCCGTCTTTTATATACCTCCAGTGATGGTGCCTCAACCCCTTCCCTGGGCAGCCCAGTCCAAGGATTAATAACCCTTTCCATGTAAAAATCTTTCCTGATCTCCAATCTGAACCTCCCCTGGTGCACCCTGAGGCCATTTCCTCTTGTCCCATCACCTGTGACTTGGGAGAAGAGAATACAGAATACAGAATTCACTTCCCCACCTCTATTTAAACCTGTTTAAAACAGGTTTAACTATAGGCAAGGAATTAGAATTTAACAACCCCTCTGTGTTCAAAACAACCCTGAGGAAGAGGAGGAAGGCCATCCTGGCCACTGTGTTGACCCATGGGAGTCACTGAAGCAGAATGTCCTTACTGAACAAACCACCTGCCCCCGTTATAGTCACTGATTTTCACAGTCAGCATGTTCTACCTGGCCATGTCATACACGTATGGCTGGCATAAAAAAAATCGATACTTCTGCACAGACAGAAGTGCTTACTGTCAGAAACCCAAACACTCAGTGTTTCACAAATATTTTGAGTTATGTCCACCTGGGTACACACAGTTCTGTCTTTCACGGGGGGCAAAATACGTGTACAAAAGTACTACATCCTTTTGAAAAAGTATTTGTTGAGGTTTAAGGTAACACTGGTATTTCACAAAGAGTGGAGTATCAACTATTTTGAGTAAAATCAGACATATTCAACGATTACTGTTCAGGCACACTCATCCTCTCTGTTTTTACACCCCCACATAAAAATAAAATGTATAGATGTATAGATGCACTGCCTTAAAGCCTGCAGATATTTAACAAAAAACTGGTTTCAGTTCACTTTTTCCCCCCCAAATCATGCAAAATGATATTTTTTTCTGCCAACACGGCTAACAAGCCCTAAGAAGCTTCATGAAGACTTTTGGCTTTGCTCACAAGCCCCTTGGCAGCTCATGCCTTTCAGCCAAAACCGCCAAATATTGTACAAAACCCATTGAACGGTTAGTGCTGCATTTTGAACGGATCAGCTACCGCGGCCCCGAACCTCGCCTGGCAAAAGAGCCTGGTTCTCCAGCGTATGGGCACCTATTTTTAACTTCTGAATTCTCTTTTTCAGATGCAGTAGCTTCCCCTGCACGCACCAACCTAACAGAAAATGGCATGGCCCACTCTGAATTCGATAGGGGACCGCAGTTGGGGGGAAATAGTCGCATGGTATTTAGATCATACAGTCTGTTTATGAAAGGTCTGGGGTGCTGACACAAAAGTCCTCGTTAACTCAATCTTTCCAGCTTCACCAGCACCTTTCAGACAGAAAGGCATCCCCCCCATCCTGGCTCTGCAGCAGGGATTACTCCTTCCTGCCCTTTGCCCTGACACAGCGCTGTGGAAATTAACCATTAAGTTCCCCAAGCAGCAGACCAATTGCCCATTTGTCAGGTCTCATTAGGGAGGCAACATCTCCTCCTTGTTATCACCAGCACTGGGGACAATAGAAGGTCCCCGTCCGTCCAAGGAAGGACCAGGGAGCCCTCAAGCAGAGGGGCTACCAAACAGCAGACCTCTGGTTCTGGGGGATGTGAAGACAGTTATTTGTGAGGATGCGTTTGTCCCTCTCGCAAGCTCAGTAGATACCTGCTAGTTGGTCCCCACTGATTGCCACAAGCTGGGCTGCAAGGTAGCAGAAGCCATTGCAACATTCCAGGAGATGAAAGGTCAGACACCAAATCGTCCCATGCAACCATTTGGCCAAAGCCAGGCATGAGAGAATTCCTGGTTTGTAGGTGTTTCTGTGGTTTTCCTCCCCCTGTGGTGTTCAGTGCCTTCCACATCCCTCTCATGGGAGATGAAGTATTGCCTTGCTCTCCCTGGGTGTCTGATGAAGATGAAGGTTGCCCAGTCCCACAGGAGGTTGGTACCTGGGATAAATTCTGCCACTACCTCAGCTCCACCTTCCTCCCTGCTGGCTGGGCCACATCTCCAAGTTTTATAGCTTACTGCCTTCATTTCATCTTGAAGACATCTTCTCTTATCTCTTCACTTGGAAGAGCGCTCTAAAGCAACACTTCTCTCGGACAGATAAAATAGAAAAAGCAAACAAAAGCTCCCTCTCAGCAGGCAGTAGATGTATCAGCCCTGAAGTATCAAGCACAGGATGTCAAAGCAGCAACATCTGTGGGAAACTGCAGAAACCACAGCGGGAGTGATCTGCTCTAGCAAATTCCCCTGTGCAAGGACAGCTGGACCATTCTTCTACTATGTTATGAAAATTATCCATCAGTGATAAACTCTGTCAAAGGAGCTGCAGCCAGCAGTGACAAGGCTAGAAGGATGACAAGGTGACAAGGCTTGGATGGAAAGTCTACCAAACAGTAGTTCCTCCATATAGGCATCACCAATGTGACTTTCCCAAGAACTGCAAGAGTTAATTCACCGTTCCTCCTGCCTTTCTTCCAGTCCACATAGGCTGGAGTTTCCTCTACTGAATCTACAACCCATCTCCAGCTTCAAAAACTAAACCCCAACTCCCTCTCTCTTTCATGTCATCACTGTCCAAAGACAAATCTGCAACAGAAGGTGTCCCACCTACCAGCTGGGTGGGATCCCAGACAGCAATCCCAGAGACTGTTTGCAACTTCACCAGCTCTAATTGCAATTTCCCCCCTTCACCTCTACCCTGACCAATTTTTTTACCTCTTTTTTTTTTGGGGGGGGGGGCGGCATGGGGGAGGTGGTCTGTTCTATTTATTTCTTGTCCTTTGGTTCCAACCACAACTCAGAAAGGTTTTGAACAAAATTGGGAATTCATTCGAATTGCCTTCAAATGCAGCTTCTTTCCACTTGCCATTTAGAGAGCTTTCTTTGTGTTTTGGCCCTGGGAGCGGTTAAATGCTTGTTACTCTGCTGGTAATATGGGATGTAGTGAAGCACATGCAACTCCTAGCTAAGGAACCTGTAGGAGCTCATGCAAAGGGGTTCACCATCTCTCCTCAATCACAGTAAGCAAGAGTAATTAAACAAACACAATTAGTGCACAAATTGCTCCCAGAAATTTGGACGATCTAATCGCCTTGCTGCTAATTACAAAGCCTGTAGTTCATTGAGCTAAAAGCCCACATCTTGGGGAAGAGAAGGGGGGAGAGGATGCAATATGTTCCCTCTCTCACTGTCTTCCCTTGGACACAATTTAATCTTTAACAAAATGTGATTTCAAGATTATTTTAGCAGCAGCGCGTTGCTTCTACTTTCAACCTGTATTATATTTTCAGTCAGACTAGTGAAACCTCAACTTTTCTTAGGTCCTGTACAAACCCCTCATCTTTTAATGAGTTGCAGTAAAATGTCACTTCTATTCATGCATTCCCAAAGGATAGTCTGGCTTCAGATAAAAACAGAGGAGACATGAAACAGATGTGTTTCACTAGAGTATTTCAGGTACTCAGTATTTGATATAAATGACAGAAAAAAAGAAAAAAAAAAAGTCAGCTTAAAAATCAGGCAAGGCCACAATGTTCATATGAGAAAAAACAATTTATGCAAATTCATTGTCAAACTGAGAAGGCAAGATATTCGAAGTCAGACATAATTCATTCCCATAGTAATATTTAAGGCTCTGAACCCTTCTGAATTAGCAGCATGGATAGACATGGGTGACCTAATAAATCATTATTTCAAGACTTATCCCCCAGGTTTTTCCACGGCAGCAGGGGCAGCATGCCCTGAACTCAAAGGGATGCACAAGTCCAGGATTCAGCTGAGTTTGGGAAGTCTGGAAGCCGGGGCTCACCCACACCGTGTCCCATGGCACATGGGCTGACCTCAATGTGCAGGGAGCCCCCAGACAGCCCGGCTCCACGCAGACAGAGGATAAGGAAACCATGCGTGAGCACAGAAATCCTGGGATTTTCCTGCTAATAAGAAGTCAAAAAACCCCATTCATCCAGTTCCAGCGGCCAGGCCCCTCTGCAAAGGGGAAGCCAGGCGGGGTGTGTGTGTGTAAATTATTTTCTAAATAACACTTAAGTTCACTGGGGTTACTGAAAGGGCTCATCTCTCCCAGGCGGGGATGCTGTTTGTGTGGACAAAGCGTTGTGTGCAGCTCCTTTCTGCTCCCCATTGAAAGTCTCGTGGAAAAAGGAGGTTAAAGACGCCCGGGGCACCTGGGGAAGGGTGTTTTGGGGTAGGAAAGGTGCCAGGGCTGGTCCAAGGTTGGTGGCCACACCATGAAACGGCACTGGCAGCGGGCAGGGTGGTGGTGTTCTTCTGAGGAAAAGCAAAACAAGGTCCTGAGCCTATGAGGTTAAACCAAATTTGGGTGAGGCTCGGTATGGCAACAGCAATTGGGATCATCCTGGACCACCGTTCCTACTTATATTTAACCCAATAAGAAAGAGCATCCCAGTTAAAGCTCGGGGAAGCGCTGACGGTACAACTGTGCAGTACATCTGCTGAGGAAAAGGGGAAAAAATTGCAGTGTGTTGCCAAACAAAACGTAGCCAAAGAGCAAGAGATGCAGATTAGATCACTTGCCAGCTGTCTCTCTGGGAGCATGGGATGCATTCTCCTGTTTTGTTTGATTTCACTTGTCTTGTTGGCATCTCTTGCTCTTTGGCTACGTTTTGTTTGGCAACACACTGCAATTTTTTCCCCTTTTCCTCAGCAGATGTACTGCACAGTTGTACCGTCAGCGCTTCCCCGAGCTTTAACTGGGATGCTCTTTCTTATTGGGTTAAATATAAGTAGGAACGGTGGTCCAGGATGATCCCAATTGCTGTTGCCATACCGAGCCTCACCCAAATTTGGTTTAACCTCATAGGCTCAGGACCTTGTTTTGCTTTTCCTCAGAAGAACACCACCACCCTGCCCGCTGCCAGTGCCGTTTCATGGTGTGGCCACCAACCTTGGACCAGCCCTGGCACCTTTCCTACCCCAAAACACCCTTCCCCAGGTGCCCCGGGCGTCTTTAACCTCNTTGGGCCAAAAGAAAAGAAAAAGAAAAAGAAAAAGAAAAAGAAAAAGAAAAAGAAAAAGAAAAAGAAAAAGAAAAAGAAAAAGAAAAAGAAAAAGAAAAAGAAAAAGAAAAAGAAAAAGAAAAAGAAAAAGAAAAAGAAAAAGAAAAAGAAAAAGACCCAGCTTAGTGATATCTCAAAATCTAATTGGTGAAAAGGGCATCTTCAAATGAAAATTGTTATTTTTTTCCCCCACTTTCCTGCAAGGCTAGGTTCAGCCTTTTGTCCCACAAGAACCGACAACAAGAAACTTCTTGTATTAAACACCCCAGAAGACGTTAAAGAGGGAGACGAAACGCTTGTCCGTCGTGCAACAAACTGTGCTTTAATAAAGCCATACATCAATCTGCACCATTGTGTCCTGGCTCCGCCGGTGCCTTCCCCCTCGGCTCTCCAGCGCGATTTGTGACAGTTCTTCCTCGGACATCACCCCGCACATTTGACATGCTAGATTAGGCACCGAGTCACAGGCGGCTCGGCATCGACCCAAGGCCAGCTTTGTGGAAGTTCAGGGAGCAGCCCCGAAAACACTGTACTGGGGGAAAGGAGGTTTTATTGTTTACAGACCCTTTTCAAACCTGAGCTTTGCCCCCGCAGAAGAGGAACGAGATTTTTCTCACCAAAATCAGTGTAAACACTGGGCCGTTACTATTCCTTGCAATGGGCAAGATATTAATGAACTCTCTTGCTTTGCCCATTCACACTGTAGTTTTTTCTTTTCCCCAAAACAATTTAACATATTTACATAGTAGTTAATGAACCGGGTGGCATTGTTCCAGCCCTGGACCTGCCCAGATCTGGCGGCAGAAGGGGCTCTCTCTTCCCCTGGCAGTTCACCCGGAGTTCATGCCATTTTTCTATTTCCCGACCCCCGGCGTGAATTCCCGTTGGTGTGAGGCATCAAAATTACCAGCAAGCCACAAAGGGAAGGGGATGCTTTTGAGGACAAAACGGCTGCTTTTTGCTTGTTTCCACAGGGCACCACTCTCAACCCGGGGCTGGAGAACACACCACACCGATGTCGGCAGCTAAACCTCAGGGAAATCACTGGGCATGGGATGGCCCTTCCCAGCTACACGCTTTTGGCACCGACATAAAGTTTAATGAAGAAGGAACTGAGCGTTTCCAAACAGTCCTTTGGATAAGTACCTCATTCTTATTTTTCTTCTGATGACAGGAAAAAGTAGCTTGTGTTTGCGTGTGTCCACATTTAGCTGGGTAAGAGGTGGCAACGAAAACGTAGTCCATACATTAAAATAAGTAAGACCTTTCTACTTGCAGTATTACTATTATTTACATTCTCACCCTTTGCTCCACCAGGACTGTAACAGACTTTGTAGGAAATCTCCTTTTGCAGAAATTTCCATAATTAGGTACAGTAAAACAACAAAATTCATCTGATTTCATATTTTTTATCATGCAATGCTGAAATTCAAATACTTCTCTCATTAAGCTCTACTCAAAGCTATTCCACTGCCATCCCTTTGATTTTTATGCATATTTTATTTGATATAAGCATTAGAAGAGCTACATATCATTAAAATCATGTAATAGAAACCCGAATTAGAACTGACCAATTAGCTGTCTAGTTAATCCATGGAGTAAACAAACACTACCATCATTAATTCACTCAGGTTTTCAATAGCTTTTCCAGAAAAACAAACCCCAGAACAACCCAAAACAAACAACCCCCCCTTCTGCTTTACAAGACTTTCAAGTGTTGTTTGAATTCAACAGCCAATTAATTATTTGGCACTTGTCCTCCCGGAAAAAAAAGCCTCCTTTATTTTATTAACTTGTTGGTGGGGAAAAAAAAAAGGCAAAAAAAAAAAAGGCAAAAAAAGCAAGACGATTAAAAGAAAATTATCATCT
This sequence comes from Nycticryphes semicollaris, assembly GCA_013400055.1. Lineage (NCBI taxonomy): Eukaryota > Metazoa > Chordata > Aves > Charadriiformes > Rostratulidae > Nycticryphes > Nycticryphes semicollaris. The sequence goes on along the minus strand of VXBJ01000072.1, from coordinate 106,475 downwards.
CCAACGTGATGGGAAGCTATAAAATGCCATCCTCATTTTAGCCACCACTCCCATCACGGTGTGTCAAACTTCGGACATCACAGGGGAAAAAAAAAAGGCAAAATCTGAGATGGAGACCTCAGTGTGCTCCCTGGTGCTTGCCTTCCCACGCACGTGGCCTGGGAAGATGAGCAGCAGCAAATGCTTGCCTTCCTACAGAAGGTTCCATACCCCTGGACTCCCCTGAAATAGTCACCCACCCTTGTTAATGTCAGTACAAGTTAGAGGTGGACTTGCCCTGCAACCAGGCTCAAAGTCTTCCAGAGCAGTACAGTCTGCAGCCCGTTGGTATATACTATTCGTAATGCAAGCCAAATTAATGCTAGTTTTAATTCATCTTTCTGAATTCCCTAGGAGCTCTGCACCCTCACTTCTGGCAAATCACTGTCAATCACTCCTCCATTTTACTGCCCACAAATGGCAGGAGCAAGGGTACGGGCACAACGCAACGTCCTCAGCAAAAATACTGTTGTTGTATGACACAGTTAACCAGGAAAACATTCCCATCATCATTAATTATCTGCTAACACGCCATACAGCTAATGCACATATATTTATGTTCGTTCTTTTTTAATGACACTAAACCAAGATAGGGCACCAAAGGTAAACTCTGTTGCACTAGAATCACTGCAAGCAGCAAACCAGTCTCTCATCCTCTCAGATTTTTCACAAAAATAGACACAGGCATGTGTAAACTGCACCAGAAAAGATGTCTTTTGTTGTTTTTCTGTTGTTTGGAGATTTTTTTGTTTGTTTTATGTTTGTTCAATTTTTTTTCTTCCTCAATTGTTACTGTAACCCAGCAGAAATAATTACCTGGAGCTCATGGGTTGATTCATGGTTGGCTTCAAATAACAGCAATGCACAAGGATAAAAAAAGATGTCTGTATGTCTGATATATCCCTGAAAATATTCCCTGAACAAAATTCAATTCATATGTTCATTTTGTCGCATGGCAGAAATAATGCATACATGAATAAAGCTACATAAAAAATGTCTAAGAGAAAGAGGGGGCAGAAAGATAACTGAGGACCTGATGTGAAGATTTCATGGACTAGACCCTGAGAATCATGGGATTACCAGCCAGTGCCCATCATAACAGGTAAACCCTGGTTCTGACAACAGAATCATAGAATCGTAGAACAGTTTGGATCGAAGGGACCTCTTAAAGACCATCTAGTTCCACCTCCCTGCCCTGGGCAGGGACACCTCCCACTAGAGCAGGTTGCTCAAACCCTGATCCAACCTGGCCTTCTCCCTCCATCCTGGAAGATCTCTGCAGTGTAGGAGTTGTTACCCCTTCAGTCTTGTGCCTCTGATATAAGGCTCCCTCCCATGCAGAGTGGTCAAGAGAAGACTCTGTGGGGTTTTGCCACACTTATCCCCTTCCTTTGCCTTCAGCCATAACTGGCCCCACATGCTGATGTCTCGTGCATTTGCCCTAACACCTTGCACCCACCACCTGATGCACCATCACCTCTGCAAGTGCCCATTTCATTCAGTTAATATCATGAGCTCACTGGATGGCAAGTATTGTGTATGATATTAATTAATGTATTTGATTACCAGTAATGGGGAGCTAAGGCAGATCTCCTCCTGCCCCGTCGTCAATGTGCTCCATCAAACCTCTCACCTCCTGGATACCAAGCTTCACTGCAGGCTCCTCTGCTCCTTCTTTTATCTCTTCATCTGTTTCTCCTTTTGCTAGACCCAAATGCCTCATCAGCTTGGCATTAGAAAGTCCACTTTCCCAAGGCACAGAGTGTTTATGGACTATCATCAGTAATTCAAGCATCTGCCAGCTAAGAGATGTTATCTTCAACATAGCTGAAGAATACCTCAAAATCATGCTCCAACTCATCTGCCTCAAACACTCACCTACAGAACATGCTAAAAGCAGACACAGTTTTCAAAACGTGCCCCCCTGATTTAACCAGTTGCTTAATTTTCACACATGAATCATCTGGCATTCCAGAAGCCACGATATATAGCTTTCATTATGTCACCGCTGGCATTTTCACTGCTGGAAGACTATGATTTACTGGTTTTCATTAGACCCGATCTCCACTCTCAGTCCTTTCCCCAACTTGTTGAGGAATCCATGTCTGATCAGTGAAATGTTGATCTGACTTGAAAATACACTGCTCTTCATCTACTAATTTCTCTAAAATTGACCTTTTTCTGACAATTACTTCCAATGCTGACAGCAGAGTATATGGCTATAAATAACGAGCCTGAGAGGACAACTCTTCCTGCAGCCTTGGGAGAAAATAGGCTTCCAGCCAAGACACTCAATCACCGTAGCCAAAACATTGCTGTATTTTCACCGCAACAAACACCAATGAACATTAAAGATTAAATAAAACTATTTGCTTTAAAATATTTGAACTGAAACTTTGTATAGTTTTGCTTTCCAACAGAAGCACCAGGCTAGTACCTTTACAATTCATTAGAATGCTTTCCAAGTGAAGACTTCTCTAAGAATTGAGAAACCTCCTCCAAAAGGCTCCTTTGCATTAAAAAGGGGCCAATGTGGCCAGTGGAAGATCTACAGCTCATACACATCCAGGCCAGAAAACGTCACCTCCCCCATTATTTTAAAACAAAGACACAAAAAAACCCCCAACCAGACAATGTCCAGCCCTAGTAAGAATTGTTCATTTGAAAGATTTTACAGATGATTGAAAACCTGGGGGGGGAAATCAGCCTAGAATAAAATATGGTATCAGTTTACACCCTTAAGCCAACAGAGAGGCTAAGAAGAAAATGGACTGAAAATTCAAAAATCTTACTGCTCCAAAGGATACATGAGAAAATATCTGATGAGAGGAATTCCAAATTGCTTTCTACGGCACTATGTTAGTTAATTTCTCTTATATGTAATTAAGACCTCATGAAAAATTAAGAAGTCAGGCCAAGGTTCTTCTAGGAATGATGGTCTTTCCAAGAGTATTGTAGATGAAACGTAGATAACTTGACATCTATGATCATCCCCCACCACACTCACCAACAGATACACATTTTGGCACCGACAGGCTGATTTAATTTCCATAATGCCTAATTATGTCACAAGCCACTGGCTGTAAAGCCATTTATGCACTTAAATCCACGCTGAGTTGTAACTGCAGAAAAATGGCATTTGCGTTCTCTTTTTAAGTAAAACATGAACTAACTGCAATTGTCTCAAACTACCAATGCAAGAAAGACATTTTAAAAACAACTGTAACCAGTGAGACTGTGTTATGGAGCCACAGACACCAAGATTATCCGATAAAATTGCTGATCACAATGATTATCCTAATCCTGGGCAGGGGTCACAGGAGCTAAAAGCTGGTGATGCTCCCCATCGACCGCCCATTCACCCCAACAACTGCCACCTCCAAATGGACCAGAGAACCATGACCAGAGACACTTCCCCTTCAGTAGCTTCTCATAGAATTTTTGAGGAGTCATCCCACCCCTGCTCCCCCTTCCTCTTTGTTTCATTCTTTTTTTTTTGTTTCATTCTTTTTTTTTTTGTTTTGTCCTATGAAAAGCAGATCATTATCCATGATTCTGTCACTGGTAGGTCCTATTTGCAATAATTATTCTCCCCAAACAACTCAGTGGGGNGGGGAGGTTTAGGTTGGATATTAGGAACAATTTCTTCTCCAAAAGGGTTATCAAGCATTAGAACAGGCTAACTCCAAAAAACCATGTGGAAACCAGAAATTCCCACGAGGAGGAGGCACTTCACCTCGCTCCGTTTCCCTCTGGGGCTGGATGGTCAGCAGAAAGCCTTCCACTGATCTCAAATACCTGCCTTTGTAAGACTTTTACAGCCTGGCGAGAGGAGCATCCTCCCGCAGAGCCTGAGCAAGGACTGGGACGGGCTCAGCCGTGGTCCCACAGAAAGCTGGGGCACCCACCTGGACCTGGCACCTCCCTCACCCACCGCAGCTTCACACACAAGCTCATAATTGCAACTGAGCCCGACAATTATGAATAGATGCTTAAAAATAGCTTGCTCACATCCCCCTCATCCAAGCGCTGGGGCCAAAGCAGGGTCTTGGCACCAAGAAATCATCCTGCTCTCACCCACCATCAGCCAGGTGCCTCCTCTGCGGCGTACAAACCTCTCACAACGCAACAAACAAGCACCTTTTAAAAATATACCTTTCTGCAGGGAAGGGACCGGTAACCGGAGAAATCTAGGCCTGCCGAGATGCAGCGGGGATAAGGCGTGTGGTAACCCAAGCCTCCCAAACCAGGGGAACAATATCCCTCTGAGCTCCTCATGAAGTTACAGGGCAGCCTGAGGAGCACGGGGAATTAATTAGAAAAACAGGTTTCCGCGTCTGATCGGGTGTCCGCTCGTTCTGCTACAGCTTTGCTTACAAGGAACAGGAGCACCAGGGCTGACTCCTCCAGAACACCTATATCCCTCTA
>VXBJ01000072.1:77206-92546 GCA_013400055.1 Nycticryphes semicollaris | reverse complement strand
GGATTTTCAGTGGGAGGGTGGGTGGGTGGGTGGGTGGACGCCCACGAGAGCGGATGACTTTAGCAACAGATGCACAGAGCGGGATCTTAAGATGCTAAAAATTTATCAAGGGCTTCCATTATTCTGGAGACAAGAGCTGTTTGTTTCCACTCACACCAGCACTATCTTGGGCAACTGCGTTAACGCGTACAATTGCCCAAATTAGCTTTTCTCCAATTATTGGAAAATAACAGCTGAAAAGTAACTTAACTGAAGATACTTCACGTATTGCAAAAATCACGCGTGAATCAGTAAACAAATGAAAATCTGCACAGGAAAGCTTGGAGCTGGCAAACAGAAATTCCAGGGGTTTAAGTGAAGAATACTTTGGTTTGATTGTCCTTCTCCTTCATGCCAACCTCATTTTCAGGGGACTGAACCTTTATGGCACAGCTTTACCTTAGCTTCCAAAGCACAACTGTAGATACATTTTATTTACTTTAAAGAAATCCATCCTACAGCTGATTAAACTCCAGAAAAGAACTTGTCAAGCCCCTCCCTCCACCATCCAGACAAAAATCCCAAGCGATTCCCATAACAGTAATGAGAATATTGCGGCATAAAAGGGGCAACGAGTTGCAATCACCCCAACAGCGCTCCTGTACGAGAGCTGGAAAAGAGCGTGGACTGGCATTGCAAAGGGATTTCATCTGAAAATCTCCACATGGGTAACAGAAGGATATCAGTGAAAAGGAACGGGGACTGGAGTTAGCAATTTCCAACTACTTAGTTGGGGGAGAAATGTAAAGGAAAATAAAGAATAAATCAACCACTAACACTGCAGCAGTTCATATAAGTTCCTGTGAAAAATAGCAGGGGGAAAGAGGGAGCAGCGGGGATTGAGGAATTCTTTTAATAACCCTCAGGCTCTTAATAGCCATATCTAATAAGCTCAAAATTAGGCAAGGTCAATGAATATGCAGCCTTCAGCATATTCAGCAAAATACCCTGTTTGCTTGGCTGCCAGTTTTCCGGAATCATTTTACTCACTGCACTGGAAACCCCATCATTTGGGGGTTTAACCTATTCACACACTTTTCTTCTTTTGCAGAGTGTATCCCTCGGTGTGGAAAAAAAAACCCCTTGTGAATGGAAACCCTGGTCATTCTGCTACCTGCCCGATGCTGAAATATTTACGTTAATGTTTTACCAGCCACAGACCTTGGAGTTACACAAAAGGAACCATCCTACAGCCAGTCAGTCAACCACCTACGAGTCCTAATTCGCCTGTACAACGGCTAATGAGAGGAAAGCAGATACACAAAAAAAGCAGCAGGTTGACTGATACCAAGTAATTGCAGGCAGAATTCGATGACAGTAATTTATGTCATTCTACTAAAAGAAAGGCAGTCTCATAGGAAGAGAATGACAGGCTAGATTAAAAACCCCCAGAACTTAAACAGAACAAATTTTATGTACTATATGGACACATACAAGGAAAAAAGACCACAAACAAACTTTTAGTTATAACTGACCCCCATGCCTTCCTATCATATTTAGCATTTTATATATATAGCACATTGAGCTGTTTATATCAAGCCCGGCAAGGCAGCAGCTTGCTCAGAAATACACACCGAGGGAGGAGCACGCAGGATATTTCACGTCCTCATCCTAAGCACATCCCAACATTTAGCTTCCAGGATTCCGAGGGAGAATTTTCCGCCTATTACAGCCAAGCAAAGTCCTGGCACGAGGCGCAGCTCCTGCTGCGTGCATCTGCAGCATCATTTCTGAGAGGCACCCAGTCCCTTGGCGCCCAATAAAGAGCAATATTGTGGATTCAGACCAAATCACGCCCCGTGTCACCAAAGAAAGGTCTGAGCTGGGGACCACGTAGGCACAAAGCTGCACGACACACAAAGGGCAGAGCCATCGACAGAGAACCTTCCATGCCAAGTGATAAACTGTGATTTTATTCAGTCTACAAATGTCAACGATACTTAAGGAGTTAACGGTGAAGAATGGTCCGTGATGAACGGTCTCTACCGCGAAACTATCACAGTTTCCACAAGCAGAATATAAAAACTCTTGTCAGGGACAGCAAAGTACCACACATGCTCAACAGACCAAATACTGGCACTTAACAGAAAATGATGATGGCTGCTGCGAACATATGGCCACTGAGGGATAAGAACGACGCTCCTCTCTTGAGTAGGTCACACCACACAACAAAGAACAGGGTAAATTCCCCAGGGAAAATGAAATTCACTGGGGAAAATGGGCATCAAAGGTCTGCTACAGCTATTCTGGTAGTTGGCAACAAGGAAAACTTCAAAGAATTACTAACTTTATAAAAGAAAGAAGGCTTTCCAACAAGCAGGCAGTCTTGTCACTCAAACTATCCCATCTTCCCAAAAAATCATGGAATCCAAACTAATTTTTTTAGAAAGATGAAATAAACACGGAAGGTATTTGTACTCATGTCCTTCCTCACTGACTATATCACAAGAAGGTATTGTCTAATGCAAAGATGTATTCAGAGAGTAAAAGAAATACCAGCAATTCTACCTTACTGCCTACTTTATGCTGTTATCACCTGGTAAATATCTTTTCACAACAGGAAGATACCTATCAGCCATTGAGGTGCACCAGGTTTCACCCAGGGACCCTAGGATTAAAATAAAGAGTTTGTTTTCAAGGCAAATGAGTTCATTTTAATCAAATATGTCTTGAGGAGCCTTATCGAAGCAAACCATTGGCCGCACCAACACACACTTCAGCCTCTTCTGTGGAGTTCACCATCGCCCACGCTTGACCCCCGGGGAGTTGCTCTGCCTGTCCCATCACATCAACGTGACAGACGCTAAATGTGATGTGGGGGGCAAGAAAAGGTGGGGGGGAGTGGTTATAGCTCACTGTGGTCAGGCTCATACATGGTTAAATAACATCTCAAAGGACATACAGCAATTATTTTAGTGCTCCTTCAGTCATCACCTTGCCCATCGCTCCGGTTTCTAACAGAAAGTAACGGTAGTGGGAAGCCTGGACAAATCAAAAGCTGCAGGCTTGGGTTTCCATTGGAAAACTCCAACCCTACTCATGAGCAAAAACTGGGAAAAAAACCAAATTATTCTATTTCCAAACTACTTGTAACTTATCCTTTGCCTTTTACACCAGAGAGTCGGAGGAAATCAGACTCAAGATCAGACACGCGAATGCCAGATAATTAAACAAGCGGATCACTGACGCATAAATAAAGTTTTAGATTTACAGCGAACAAGTCTTCTACTGTAATACAACCAGGATGGCTTTTCAAATGTTTTTTTATGTCAGCACTGACCTAAAAAAAATAAATAATCCAGTGGAAACTCAGAGGGTCAGATTCCCTCCCCTGCTGGCACCTCCTGGGCCGCAGAGGAGACAGGAGGGTGAGACCCCAGGACCAGCCTGATTAAAAGCCCATCCTTGGTGTTTGCCAAACTCCTCAGTTGGGTGTTGGTAATTATTTTATCCGAGCAGCACTAATGAGCTAAATCACTGTTATTATTGCAGCGATCACCCACCCGTAAGAGCCTCAGCAAGGCTTTATTTTTAACTTGTTCCACAGCACAGCAGACGCGCATCCGGTGAAAAAACCTCGTCCCAACACCTTCTCTCTCAACCAACACACAGACCCATAAGCTCGTGGCTCACTAAGGCAGAAAAAGCTACTTTTTTTCATTTCAGAGCTTTTTATGGATGGCACCATTACATTTCCATGCCAGAAATCCAAAAATGTTGGTCTGAACCCTTCAGGGCTCCACAGCCGGGCTGCTGGACCAGGACGGTGGGGCCAGACTGACCTTCTGACACCCCCGTCCAGCGGCTGCCCTGAGCTCTGCTGCTTCCAGATAGTCATATCTCTGCACAAAACAGGGTTTCCACATCAATAAAAGCATAAAAAAAATTCAACAAATATCCTTCTAAAAGTAGGTTAATGGCCACACTGGGGATCTCCACCCAGTTCACACTGAGATCTTTGTTATTTACCTTTTTTTAAAACCATATTTCCACAGAACAAGCTCTCTGAGGCAACATAATTTTTCTTTTTTTTCCTTTTTTTTTTAAGAGAGAATACATATATTATGCCAATTCTGCCCCTTGGAAATTCACAATCCATGAAAACCACCAGCCCTCTGCTCTGGCATGGCCTTACCATCAGTCTCATATAAGTACAAAAAGACAACCCACAGCCCTTCTGCGTAGCCTGGACTCCCCATCTTACAGAATCACGGAATATTTTCAGTATCAGAGCAAAAATCAACAAGGATACACCTAATAATGTACTGTATTAAACGGATACTCCTGCAGGTAGTCCCATAATTTGGGCAGGTTTTCCTACCTGTCAATATCTATTATTAATTAAGTTTCCAAGATACAAAGGAAATCACAGGGATGTATTAAAGAATTGTGTAGAATCACAGTAACTTGCCTATTTTGTCAGCGAGTGATGCAATTTACTGATTCCCATTGCACTTGCTAGAGAATGTAATTATCACCAAGAAGCTGTCAATATTCCCACCAAATAAAGCACATTTTAGCAGAAAAAAGGGTGCACACGCTGGGTACGATTGGGAAGAAAACTATTTATCTACGAAAGCAACGTGGTTTTGTTTTTAGAATCATAGCATCCTAACAGCTTGCTGCTCATATTAGCAGCTACAAGTCACAATTAGAAACTCGGGTATCTGTCTAAAAAATTAATTTAATTTTTTACACAGTGATATTGTTTCAAATATAAAAGAGAAGCCTTTTTACACCGGTGACGCGCTTCTTTTCTGCAGACTCACAGCATATCCAACCTTTTCGTTTCTGTTTACTTGGAAAACAATTCGGAAGGAACCACGTTTTCATAAGCAGGCTCACAAAACAACCAACCAAAAGAAAAAAAGACCCCGAAAACTTGCGCCCAGGTCCTCCTGCGCTCCCCAAGAGGAGTGGACCAGCCCCGCTGGCCCTTGGGCAAGTACCGCTTCGGGGCTGCTGCTCCCTCCGTGGGGCGACTCATTATCAGTGTTGGGGCTTTCACATGCCATAAACAAGGTAATTACAGAAATAAACAGAAAATGTTCAGGTTTACCTTTCACTTTGCACAACGGGCACAGTATGGGGTTGTTTTAAGTATATGTCAAGCAAAGGGACTTGTAGAAAAAAATCAGCAATGTTTTGGGGTTTTTTTTGCTACAACAGGGGGAAAAAAGGGTTAAAAAGAAGATATTTTATGCAGTATATAAAGGTGTACCTTTTGCAGCACCGGGGTCGCTCAGGGCATTTCCACCGCTCCCTCAGCAGCACCGGGGGACCCCGGGACGGTCCCCCAGGTCTCCCCCCAGGGTCCGACTGCGATTGCCATATCCAGGGGGTGTCAGGACCGGGATGGAGAGGGCTCCCCAGTGGGACCAGCAGCTCCTCCAGCGACCCAACGTGCTCCCCACCGCTGGAAAAGGGAAGATTAGGATCTTCGCCCGGCACGGATCCTGCTGAGCTCTAGTTTTCTTTAGCGCTTCATTAAAAAAATCAGATGCTGGATTATTTCAAGCATACATCGGCGTATCAAACAATTATGTTGTTACTCTACTCTTACACAATCTGTCTTTGTTTCGGAGGGGAAACAAGGAAAAAAAAAATAATAAAATAATCTATGGACAATAAAGCATAAATAAAGCAGGGAAGGAGGTGAGCAGCTCTCAGGGTGGGTGGGGGGGCAGCCAAAAAGGGAGAGGAATCCCGAGCCAGCACTATCCAAACATGAAATATAAACTCTCCCAGCTGCGGGGTTACCTTCTTCCTGGCAGTTTTTCCGCTCGGAGGGGCCGGTGGCCAGGGTCAGCGGCGAGTGATTTCTAACGATCTGCTCCGGCTGGGAGTGTCTTTCCAGCGATGAATCACCCCGGCTTTATCCCAGAGTAATGTTACAGAACTCTTTACTCCAGCAAAACTCCGCGTACGAGGCTGCAGGTTTTCATCTCTCGCCAATCCCAAGTGGGTTTTGTTATCATTAAAAGAATGCAATTACGTACGTCTCCCTGTATTCACCTCTGCTTCCCAACAGACGGAACATAAATACCTACACCTACTTAGAGGAGCACGACACCACGTTTTAGCTCAGTTAAGTGGCTTTTAGATAATAAGCAATAACCCCGTCCCCGAGAACGCAGAGATTAGACAAAATATTGAAGAAGAAGAGCTGTGACTCCCAGCTGTTTGTTTGCACACACCAGCGTAAAGTTTAACACCGCCATTTAACTCATTTGGGTACATTAATTAGTCATGCAGGAAGCATGCAGAACAAGACTAAGCAACAATTCACTTAAAAAAAAAAAAAAAGAGAGAAGCATTAGTATTAAATCAGCATTGGCTGGCAGTTAAAAGCTGCTCATAAAGCCAGGAATGCTCCGGCTGACGGGAGAAGCTACACAACCTGTCCCCCAGCTCCCCCGTCTTTCCTGCTCCAAGGCTGCTCCCCTTTTCCTCTCCCGATGCTTATGGGAATATCACCTGCAAAATATAACCTCTCTCAAGTTGTCCCCTGGCACGGGCAAAGACGGGTTTGTCCTCTGGGTTTTGAGTGCTGCCACCTCTACGCTCCCATGTATAATTCCCTTGTATAAGAGAGTCGCTCTGCTGACGGAACCACCGTTCCCTCACTGGGAAGGTTGCAAAGTCAGGCCCAGTTCTTGAATTAATTGCTTGTTATTTACCCTGCACGGCACCTTGGAGAGGTCTGTGTCTTCCTCTTCGGAATAAATACAAATAAGCTATATTTATACTACAGTAAAATTACTCGTTTTGTAGATTCCCCAGAGTTTCACAGGAAAAATACTGTGCAATGAAGCACTGAGCCAGGGTGAAGGGCAAACCTTCTTAGACCACTGCACCCCACAAGTTAGATAAAGGCTGAAGAAGGACTTGAAGAAGCAACCAGGAAACAGAGAAATGGTCTAGCAGAACAGGCAAGAAACACAGAGGTCCAGGAACGCCTTTGTGGGACCCAGGAGCAAACTTTTGTGTGGGCAGGACAAGATGCCCTTCCTCACCCAGCTGCAGGAGCAGACCTGAAGGGTGTCTCTAAAGGACAAGATGCTCAGGCAGGTGATTTGAAAGGCAGATACCAACTCCTGGACAAAGGCCTTAGTCAGGGCTGGGCGTGGAGGTGAGGAGATGGGTGCTGAGCCGGCAGCGCTGGGATAAAAGGGCCAGGAGCCTGAAGCTGTGGTAGCCCCAGCTTGGTCCCATTGCTGGAACCATTGCTGGCTGGGCTTAGTCAATGGGTTCACAGATTGTAAGAGGAGCCTGAGGGGAGACCTCATCACTCTCTACAACTACTTGAAAGGACATTGGAGAGAGGTTGGTGCTGGTCTCTTCTCACAGGGAATTAGCAATAGAACAAGAGGGAATGGCTTCACGCTGCACCAGGGTAGGTTTAGACAGGACATTAGGAAAGAATTCTTCCCAGAAAATGGTCAGACCTTGGAATAGGCTGCCCAGGGAGGTGGTTGAGTCCCCATCCCTGAATGTGTTTCAGAGTGGTTGAGATGTGGTGTTGGGGGATCTGGTGCAGGGGAGAACTTCGTAGAGTGAGGCTGATGGTTGGACTCGATGATCCCAAGGGTCTTTTCCAACCTGAATGATTCTATGATTCTATGAAGGTGGTGGCAGTAAAAATAGTAGCATCTCAAGTACTCAATGGGCTTCTATGGACTGAGGTGGGAGCCATCCTTAGCCCAAAAAATAAATTAATAGAGAAAGAAATCTTTTCAGGGGAACTAATGAGAAAACAAAGTGAAAAGAGCGGGATAGACACTGCGTGTTGCTAACATAGGGTGCACACCCTGGGACCAAGGTCCTGACTCAGCTCAACCCCTAGCCCGATACACAGGATTTAATAACACACAAGGAATTATTTTCACATTTACTCCCATGAATACCATTAATAGGAACAGACTCACCGGGCTGGGGCTTTCAGCGCCTGTGAATCACCCCAATGAATCAATCACAACACACAGACGAGGAGCTCACCGAGGAGAAGACAAAAGGAGCAGCAAGGCTATGGGACGGCACAGCGGAGATGAAACGTTTGAAAGGACAGGCAAGAAATCCCACTACAGTGTCAGGATTATAAGGGCTGTGAGTCTGGTGGAGGTTACAAAACCCCAGTGTTTCGATAGGGAGATTATGAGGTCAAAACCTCTAGTTGAAAAGGGTTTTATAAAAAGGGTTTTATAGGAATTAATTTATTCCAACTCACTCCATCAGCGTCTGTGGGAGGTACACCTACCTGACTGTATGTGCATGTATGGAGTCACATCAAACAGCCTTGTCTGTAAAACCATTGTTAAAATAACTCATAAAATTATGCAAGCTATGAAACAAATCGTAAAGCCTTTTCAGAGCCCCATGCAGACAGGAGGATTAAAGAAATAATTGGTGCTAACCATAAAACAAACAAACAAAAAAAAGCTAGGTAATTTGTTCTGAAAGACATTAATTTCTTCTCCTGAGGAGGATGGCTCACCACAGCCAAGCGTCGCACACATCCCTTTACTGAGAGTTTGAGCACTGACATGTGATCACAGAATCCTCTGGGGTTGGAAGGGACCTCTGGAGATCATCTCCTCCAACCCCCTGCCAGAGCAGGTCCCACAGGAACGTGTCCAGGTGGGGTTTGAATGTCTCCAGAGATGGAGACTCCACCACCTCTCTGGGCAGCCTCTGCCAGGGCTCTGACACCCTCACAGCAAAGATGTTCCTCCTCATGTTTAGGTGGAACTTCTTGTGTTCAAGTTTGTGCCCTTTCCCTCTTGTCCTCTCATTGGGCACCCTGAAAAAAGCCTGGCCCCATCCTCCTGACACCCACCCTTGAAGTATTTCTAGGTGTTGATCAGATCCCCCCTCAGCCTTCTCTTCTCCATGTGACGCTTAAGGCAGGCTCATGAGCAGTAATTAACCACAACGGTCCAAGCAAGCCCTGTGGTGCCTCACACCAAGTTAAATTGGCTAGTCTTGGAGCATCAAAGGCCTGCTTTTAATAGCTATCATTAATTCACTGATTTTTCAAGATTACACGAAAGAATTAACAATCGTAGACAAAACCAGCCAGCAACATTGGTTCTGTTGATAGCAAAGCCTGGGTTTGTCTTTATGGGGAATGAATGAGGGACATTTGTGCCTTCAGAAATGGTTTGGGTTGTTGAGTTGTTTCTTTTTTGGGGGGCGGGGGGCTTAAGTGCTGTGACCCTGCCTTTGTGCACCATGTAAAAATAGGTTTGAATTTTCACATTATCTTCAGACGCTTCCTGGAATGAAAGCACATTGCTATTTAAGAGTATCTTCAGTGCAGCCCTTGGTTTCTGTGCCAACATTCAATGCATTTTATTCATCCACTTGCCTGTGATGGGTTTATGAATGTTCACTTCATAGCAAGGGGAACATGAAAGCTGTGTCTTTAGTTGCCTACAGCTTTCACAAGCAGCAGTGTGCATCTGCAGCTCTTGACACTGCAAGATCGGGTTCCTCGAATTCCTCATAAACACTGGGAAAGCAGCTAAACTGGGACTATTATGTCATTCTCTGTGTCCACCAGATCCTACTCTCATTTAGGCATAAGGCTGAACTTCTTTGCATCTGTGCCTCAGAACGTTACCTCTCCTATTAAGCGTGCCTTATTATTACTATTTACAGTTCTCTTCTACCGGGTATAGCTTAAAATTGTCTAAATTAAATTCTGCTATATCCTTTTTTAAAAGCTTTCTGCCAGTTTTAATCACCTTTATACCTTTTCCAAAGCTTTGCCAAGAGCACCCAAGCACTAGGTGTTTCTGAAAGCACAGCTGAGTCACTGCAGTAGCAGACGGCCTCCCTGAAGGCCCACTACCTGTTTTCTATAACATCTTGGATTTAGACCAAGATTTTGGAAGCCACAGCGTGAGTAAATCATTAACCTTTGGGCCTAGTGGAGTTTAAGCTGGACATCCACGATCAAGGTGTACAAAAGCCAGGGCATGAGAGAGATGCTCACATGCTCTGTGGAGCCCTTCCAGCCCACCTTCTCCTGGCTGCCCACCACACAGGGGAAAAAGACTGTAAGAGATGGTGAAACACAGTGCTTCCAGGTATCCAAAGTCTGGATGTGCCATAATGTTCATTTTGATGGGAAGTGAGCCTCCACATTTCAGAGGTATAGGAGAGGGCCTTGACACCAAGAGGGTCTCCAAGTTGGACCCCCCCCCCCACCAGCTATCTTCTGCTTCAGGGAACCAAAGCATTTGTGCAGTGAGCCCAGAAAGCACCACTCAAAAAAAGTTCAAAATCAGTGACAAGGACATTAAACTTTACATCAAAGGAACGTGATTGAAAGTATTGAGTTTTGAAACTGCAAGTTCAGTTGGTACTAAAAACCTACCAAAATTGGCTTATTTGGTAGAAGGTTCAAGGACAACAGCTTGGAGAAAAAAACCAAGCTATCAGTGGTTTATAGCCATGTTACAACTGTAAGGCTTCAGTTCCTGCATGCCCAAACAGTCCTTGGTTTCATACGGAATTAGTGACATAATTAACAACATTTAATAATGTTCAAGAGATACTCAGAGCCAGAAGACAGAAGGAGCAGGCCAAATGGGCGCCTTTCTATGACATCAGCAAACCTGAATTTTCCACCCCTACAAAGGAAATGAAGGTAAATATCTATGGCATTACTGGTCTTTAGCATTTGGAAATTACCTTCCCAGTAGTAAAGGTGGGAATGCACTGTTAAATCACAGCATTTTACGAAGAACAGGACATTCTGGGCATTCTTGTATCCTTCTGACTGCAGACTTTCCTGGCTTAAGTATCACTTGAAGAGAGAAAAAAAAAAAATCTGATCAATGATTTCTTCTAATTGCATCCAGTCTAGCACCCCAAATGCCAAAGCAATATCAAACAGAAAAATATTTCATACCAGTTCAGCATCCCTTTGTTTCAAAGAGTAACCCTCAAATATGATTCCTTCTAGGCATCCCTTCGAGCATAGCTTAATTGAACAAAACACAGCACCTATCTGGTGTATTAAAAAACCCTCAACACTGCAAATAAACAAGAAAATATTATAAGAAAGAATGAGGTAAGGCTTACAGAAAATGGGCAGGGGGGTAAAATTTGGAGGGAAAAAGCAGGAGTGCTTCAAGGGTAAGGGGATAGCACAACATGGAGAAATATGTGGAATAAGGGGAATGGAAAATGGGCAATTTCAGACAAGCCACGGCTAAGTGACAGGGGAAATCATTCTGTCCTCAAGGACCTGCCTTCCTCTGCCTGAGAAGAAAGTAGATGAATTAGCCAGTGCAGGTTTCTGTGCCACAGCAGAAGCATCGACACACCCTAAATCATCTTCTTGAGAGGTTTTAGCCCATGGACAACATGAGTTCAGTTTAAATTAAAAAAAAAAAACCAAAAAACAAAACCAAACCCAAAGCAACCGATACAAAGGTGGCCAAGTCACTAAAGAACACCAGGCAGAAGCTACTCAATGTTATATTTCCTAGTTGGAGGCACTGAAGGTGTGTGGCATGTTTTAACACCCCGCGTCGCAATTTATAAACCACGCTTCCAGCGTGCCCCTTGTAGCCAACCAAGAACAATCCGTTGGCAAACGACCTATGGTGTGGTTTTCCTTCCCTGCCAGGCCCTGGCAGGAGGCAACCCTGTACCAGGAAAGGGAATTCCAGAGGTGGGCAGCAACTGTAGGAATGATTAAATTATAGAAACTTTTCTGCCAGCTGAAGGGTGCTTCACAGAAAGTACACTTCTGGATTAGAGGCAGCCATAAAAAGCACAGAACCATGAAATAAAGGATTAAAAACTAAAAGAAAGAAAGAAAAAGAAAAAGAAAAAGGGGGGGGTGAGGGTTGGGTGGAAGGGGAAGAGCCAGTGAAATATAAACAGGTTAGGTTTGGGGGTTTTTCCACATGCTGGGGTGGGGGTTTTTTTGTAAAGAGCAGGGGAAAAAAGTGACAGGCATGAAAGATACCCTGATTGCCTATTATTAATTGCTAGTAGCACCATTAGCTTATTTACTAGAGTGAAAACTAATAAGGAGACTAATGAGAGGTTTGGTTTGAGGCATTGCGGCCTTTCATTACAGTCTGGCGGAAAACTGGAAATGAACCCGATAGCTCTGTACTCCACTTAACTCTTTCTCTGGGATCTGTGAGAAAATGTAAACACACATGCCTGTAGTCAGCCATGTGTCAGGTTGACTGTCATATGCCAGGAGAGCTCCTGATGACTTTTTAGACAACTTCAATACCTCCAGTAGATGATTTCTTGTTATTTTCCCTCTTTATGCCTAGCATCGCAGTATTACAACATTAAAATTCACCGCCGACACAGTAATAGCCCATATGCATGTCATGCCTTTGATCAGGGTCTGTCAAAGCACAGCAGGAAAAGTAATTAATTAAGTATAAGTATCTCCCGATGATCCTGGGGTCGGTAGTGGGCGATGGCAACGTCACTTCAACTCCCCAACGTGGCACATGGAGGCATTAATTCCTTCAGTAACCTGATAGTTATAAAGATAAAGGCTATCTCCAACTCCAGAGGTTGGGAGAGGACAGAAAGCATCTGCTGGGAGCGGGGAAGGAAGTCAAATTCATCCCCTCTTGCTCATCAGCATCTTAGAAACGCCCGTGTAAGGGAATGCAGAAATAGCACCACAAAAAAAAAAAAGAAATGAAAAGAGTTTGAAAACTTTTCACAGATACACTAGAGAAATGGTAAGTGAATGGGTAAGGTTTCCTATAGCTTAGGGTGAGGTAAACAATAAAATTGTTTTAACCAGTTGGACAATAAGAAGGCCATTTCTTTTCAAGGAGGTGTACACGTACAGATGTCTGCCACATCATCGACCTCTTGGCCCCCATGTGGGTCCCTCACCTCTGACGGTGCTGCCAGACCCTTTGGCTGATTGATGGTTTCATTTCTGGTGGGGTTCAGTAAATAAAATGACCACAAATCTCATTTAGGAATTAATACCTACCCGAGTGGTTAAAACAGCAGTCTGTTCCCCCAATCCATGCACTTCTGTTTCCTCCCTTAAATCTTAAAAAAGAGTGGATGGGCTGAAGTAACACATTGCAGATCCCATTTAAGTGAGCACGTGGCTGTGCACCATGCACTAGGGAGCATTGAGGCTGCATGATAAATAACCCGGCATTTTCACAAAGTTACCAAACTACATCTCGTTATTTGGCTCTTTCACCATTCCTTCCAGATGAGCAAGCAAAACCACCGCCATCATGTACAATTGCTCTGTGTAAGAGTTACATGAGCAGCATCTCTTCATTTCCAAATCATAGAATCATTCAGGTTGGAAAGACCCTTGGGATCATCGAGTCCAACCATCAGCCCCACTCTACAAAGTTCTCCCCTACACCATAACCCCCAACACCACATCTCAACCACTCTGAAACACATTCAGGGATGGGGACTTAACCTCTTCCTCCCTGGGCAGCCCATTCCAGGGTCTGACCACTCTTGCTGGGAAAAAATCTTTCCTAATGTCCTGTCTAAACCTACCCTGGTGCAGCTTGAAGCCATTCCCTCTTGTTCTAATTCCCTGTGAGAAGAGACCAGCACCGACCTCTCTACAATGTCCTTCCAAGTAGTTGTAGAGAGCGATGAGGTCTCCCCTCAGCCTCCTCTTCCTCCAACTAAACAGTCCCAGCTCCTTCAATCGCTCTTCATAAGATTTATTCTCCAGGCTCTTCACCAGCTTTGTTTGTCCTAATGTTCCAAAGCATTCAGATACAACACATCTGAGCTTTCTGGAGATGATCCATTTGGATTCTCGGGAGGAAAAAAAGACCATGTGAGAAGATTCCCAATAATTTCTGATATTCAGAGGCAGCTATTTGTAACAGCTGGATCCTCCATTAAGTACAAGGGAAATACCTGAAGTTCAGTTTTCACCTCTCCAGCACAACCAGGTAGATAGCACAACCAAGACAAAATGAAAAAAGAAAAAAAAAAAAAGTAATTTAAAAGAAAATACCAAAGGGGGCTAAACTGACAAGTTTTATATTCTTCCCTCAGGGAAAAAGTTTTTAAAGCAGGTGCAGAGATAAGCAGCAGAAGGCACAGAGTGGTGCAAACATGACATGGAAGAAAGAGGAAAAAAAAAAAATGACATGCAAATACAATTACGTCTCCTTCCTGGGGAAATGGTGTCAGGCTGCATAAAGGTGCTGGGAGGGGAAAAAAAAAAAAACCAACATAAAAAACCAGTTCCATAACTGTAAAATTCCATGCAAGTTGAACTCCAGCCTCTTCCTTTGACCACTTGCCTGTGTTACTAAAGAGTATCATTGAATTATTTCACTGGTCCCCGGACAGAGAGGTGGTGAAGAAGGACACATACACACATTTGCTTCAACTCTTTGCGTTAGATTTAAAAAAAAAAAGTGCAGTTTTTCCCTAAAGGATTGTGCAAGGTTCTGGGAATGGGAGAAATCTCCTGATTGCTCACAAAAGGTATGACCTTTGGGTTTGGAGATGGTTCCAGCCTTCATTAGGACCATTTGGTCTGCACAGGGCCCCAGAGCAAAGAGCCCTTGTTTGGTCTGAAGCTCAACACCTCACCTGATTAAAGCCAATGTCATAGAAATCATAGACACACAAGGTTGGAAAGGACCTACAAGGTCATCTAGTCCAACCAGTCTCCTATCACCAATACTACCCACTGAGCTACTTAGTATGTCCACTAAAGCGGAATTAACACCCACCAACTTCAGCCTTGTTTGATCAGGCTTTAAAAAAAAAAAAAATCTCCATTTTTCCTCCATAGCTGAATTCCCCCAATGAATTAATATTTTTTTAATCACCAAGAGCATCTTGGGTTTTGCGTCACATTTAGCTCAGACTTACTGGAGATCTAATGTCGGCAACTTAACCATATTCCCCTGTTGCCCTTGTTCTACAGATGGAGTTGCTTTTCAGCGAGATGTCTTCTGTGGGTTTATACTTGTATGTTAAGGAGATAAAATTTGACCTGGTGGAATGACAACAAGATTTATATATATATATATATATATTCATCTGTAGATGTTGAGACTACAACACTTGCAGTTCGGCAGAACCTTGAGGTGATGCTGCCACGTTTCATATACAAGATGAAAAAAAAAAAAGCAGCTTTGAGTTTAATAAAAGAAGAAAATAAACATAAAGAAGGGGAGAAAGCCATTGGGAAATACTTTGCATGTCTTTATAGTTAAGATGTTAATGGTCCAAAATAACATCTGTGTTCTTCCTACATTCTTAAAAGAAAAAAAATAAATAAATAAAA
>VXBJ01000072.1:42378-77083 GCA_013400055.1 Nycticryphes semicollaris | reverse complement strand
AAAAAAAAAAACCAACATAAAAAACCAGTTCCATAACTGTAAAATTCCATGCAAGTTGAACTCCAGCCTCTTCCTTTGACCACTTGCCTGTGTTACTAAAGAGTATCATTGAATTATTTCACTGGTCCCCGGACAGAGAGGTGGTGAAGAAGGACACATACACACATTTGCTTCAACTCTTTGCGTTAGATTTAAAAAAAAAAAGTGCAGTTTTTCCCTAAAGGATTGTGCAAGGTTCTGGGAATGGGAGAAATCTCCTGATTGCTCACAAAAGGTATGACCTTTGGGTTTGGAGACGGTTCCAGCCTTCATTAGGACCATTTGGTCTGCACAGGGCCCCAGAGCAAAGAGCCCTTGTTTGGTCTGAAGCTCAACACCTCACCTGATTAAAGCCAATGTCATAGAAATCATAGACACACAAGGTTGGAAAGGACCTACAAGGTCATCTAGTCCAACCAGTCTCCTATCACCAATACTACCCACTGAGCTACTTAGTATGTCCACTAAAGCGGAATTAACACCCACCAACTTCAGCCTTGTTTGATCAGGCTTTAAAAAAAAAAAAAATCTCCATTTTTCCTCCATAGCTGAATTCCCCCAATGAATTAATATTTTTTTAATCACCAAGAGCATCTTGGGTTTTGCGTCACATTTAGCTCAGACTTACTGGAGATCTAATGTCGGCAACTTAACCATATTCCCCTGTTGCCCTTGTTCTACAGATGGAGTTGCTTTTCAGCGAGATGTCTTCTGTGGGTTTATACTTGTATGTTAAGGAGATAAAATTTGACCTGGNATAAATAAATAAAATAAAAAAAGACATCACTTGCTAAATTATGTTAGCTTGCTTTGAAAGCCCACAGCAGATTTATTATTTCCTTTGGAAAAACTGCACTTTGTTCTCCCTACAATATCATTCCCATCAACTGCAGCGTGCCAAAAGAAGCTGCTTTGGGAATAAGCCAAGAAAAGATGGAGACAATGAGGTATACTCTAAGCACGGGCTATTTCTGGGCTACGAGAGAGAAAATCCTTTTGTAATTTGTGAAGTCTGCACTTGGAGCGAGTTAATGAGAAAGTTTGAGAGAGTGAAAGGTCTCATTATGACGTGTCACTCCAAGATCGCATCTTTGTTTCCTTAATTTTTTTTTAAGCTGCTCCCAAGCTGACTAAAAAGAATCCTTACGAGAGAGGCCGAGATAAACTTCTGAGAATTTCAGTGCAAAGATGGCCAGTCCAGATTTGATCACGGGGTTTTTTGGTCGGTTTTTTTTTTTCTTCTCTTGTGGTGAGCTGGAGTGAATGAGCCTTCGAGTCACCGAGAAGCGAGACCAGCTTAAGAGCTATAAAACCCCAGCTGTATTTTTCTCCCACGCCGCTGGCATCTTTTGGGGCTGAGGAGAGAATTTTTGGTTATTTACAACACTGTGCACATTGATACAAATTCAGTCCTCTCTTGTTTGGGAATCTCCACTTTTTTCCCCTCTCCATACCAATCATTTTTCCATATTATTTCCTGAGCCACAGCTATAATCTCAGGGATTATCTGCACAACTGTGCCCACTGGTTTGCAGAGCCAGCGGCTTCCTTCCTAACTGGAAGACTGAAATGAGTTGACAGAGTCTGAAAAATTACCTCATTGCTAGTAAAGGATTATTTCTTCTCATTAATTTTCTTCAACCCTTTGATGAGAAGCTACTTCCTAAAGCTGGCAAGGAAAACCTCATCACCTGAAAATCAAGAAGACAGTCAAAAAGAAGAGTTTTGGTGCAGGGCAGGAAGCGACTGCTGCAGTTATTGAAGAGCTGACCACTTCAGGGACCTTTGCATTAAGTGTCCATTTACAAGTCGCTTGTAACTTACAAGTCCCTGGAGCACTGGGTCCATTTCTGGCCCTCCCTGTTCAGGAAGGACAGGGAACTACTGAAAAGGGAACATCAGAGGACCACCATGACGATCAGAGGCCTGGAGCATCTCTGTGATGAGGAAAGGCTGAGGGACTTGGGTCTTTTGAGTCTGGAGAAGAGAAGTCTGAGGGGGGATCTGATCAACACCTAGAAATACTTCAAGGGCGGGTGTCAGGAGGATGGGGCCAGGCTTTTTTCAGTGGTGCCCACGGACAGGACAAGAGGGAACAGGCACAAACTTGACCATAAGAAGTTCCACCTCACATGAGGAAGAACTCTCCTTCTCTGGAGACATTCAAACCCCACCTGGACACGCTCCTGTAGGACCTGCTCTGGGTGGACCTGTTTTGGCAGGGGGTTAGAGGAGATGATCTCCAGAGGTCCCTTTCAACCCCAGAGCATTCTGTGATTCTGTAATGAAGGACCCAGCACCAGCTACTTTAACGTGTTCACACGCTCTGGCTTTTGGCGCACACGAGAGTCCATAGAGGAGGGCTGGAAGAGGTCCAGAGAGGTTTATGTTTTCAGATCAACATATGACTGATGCATTAACTTCTAAACATAAGGACAGGAACTATCCAAAAGTATGTAAAACTACCAAAAAATTCTACCAGACGCCACCCATCAGTCATTTAATATCTTTGCTTCTTTTTTTTTTGGTAATAAACAAATAATACCAGTTTCTAGGCAATCTTAAATTTAGGCCCGTGGGATTAGAACTGCACCTGGGAATCTTCTTACTCAGTTGGGTGAACAGACAATATTCTGAAGGATTTAAAACAAACCCCAAAAATTAAATGTAGCTCCTCCTGTCTGTTTACTCCTGGGTAACCCATTCGTGCTAACGGCCATGGAGACAAGCCGTCTGCGTCTCCCCAGAAATCAGAGGAGCTGTAAAATTGCCTCAGCGCAAAGATAAATGCCCTTCACCTGGGAGAGACAGGGATCCAGGGCGAGCAGAAAAGAATGTAAGATGAGATCTGCCACAAACCCCACACCGATAGTAGCCGGGCAACAGGCGAATGACACCCCCCTGCCCCGCAAACGGCCAAACTTGGGAAACACAAGTGAAATCCAGCATTTTTCCCCCCAATCGCTGGGCAAAATGTTTGCAGCCAGGTTGCTACGTGCTACTTCCCGAAGGCTGCTGATTCATTGGAGGTCTTGATTATGAATATCAAATATTGAACATGAAATGTTGCTTCAGCAGAAGAGGAACCAGTGGGAGTTATTAAACCCCTTTTTGAACTTTTTTCTGTTTGGGATTAATTTTTAATTTTTTTTTTGCATATTCTTCAAGCTCATTAATTACCAAGAATCACTTGATTCTTTGAAGAAGTAATGAGGAAAATACTTATTCTTTTGTTAAAATAGCTTTATGACAACTGATCGTCCCCATCCTATTTTCATCACAAACATGTTCGTCACTGCAATGACTTAGTTTCACTCAAAAATGTAACTATTCCGTTACTAAAATGTAATTATTCAATAATAATTAATGCTGGCACAAATAGCAGCAGCTATAACTCAGCTATGGCTACCGGGAAAGCCAAGCACATTAATCAAGAACGTGTCTGGAGAACGTTGGGAATGCCTCATTCATGGCCACAAAGCTCTCCAGCTCCTCTACCGCGGCCCAGCCCCAAAATGTGAACTGAATTCAGCTGGACTACTCACATGCTTAAATTTACACATGTGCCTAAATAGTTTTGGATTGGGATCCAGTCCAGCTGGCAGCTGGAATAGACTCATTAGAGGGTTATCTGGACGCAGAGCTGGAGGGGGAGAAAGGCTCTCATTGAGCTCTGGTAGATCATACAAGACGTGGAGGACTCAGTTGTGCATCCTGGAAGGTCAGAAGGTGCTGAGGACCTCCAGCTATGAGAAACGGGGCTGGTGAGCATCCCACCCCCAGCAGCAACACACAAAGCACCGCTCACAGTTAATGCTTCCACATCAGGAGGTCAACTGCAGATAGAGCCCGTCATTGCTAACAAAAGACAGATAAGAACTGAGCCAAGATAAAATACTGCAAATGCTGCAAAGACGTGTACACTCAAGGAATCAAGACACAATGGTGGCAGAGGCGCTTGTGGGAGGTGGCTGAACAAGAGGTACCAGGGTCTGCAAGACCTTCCACAGCAAGAAGTTCCCAGTGTGATAGAGTTCCAAGGGGCGTGGAAGTTTACAGAAATATGCAGTAAGACTTGTCGCACCTCCACCAGCACAGCCAGCTTTTTCGTGGACCATGAATGTCCTTGCACAGGGGTGGCTTGGGAATATGCATTTCCAACTCCTGAGGGACATCTGTGGTCACCTCCAACCCCGTCCTTCTTGCTGTAGCCATTCAATCCCTTCCTCTTACCCCCACGTTGTCCTCCTCAACGCCTCAGGCAACCACACAGATGCTTTTGTTCAGATTCAGAAATTCCCCAGTTCTGACCTCTCCTGCAAACAGGCAGGTTGTCTCCTCTTGCAAGTCACCCTCTACTGTTTTTGAGCTACCCAAAGGTTTGGCAGTCAGTGCAAGTGCCAAAGAGCCAAGGCATTTTGATGGTTCAGAAAAGCCTTCTCTCCCATCGGCTGTAAAGTATAGATTTTCTTAAATTTTTCAAAGTAGCGGAGCAAAAAAGAGGATTCACCACATTTTCTCAGCAGTAGCAAGAGAGACATTAATTGAGGATCTCGGCTCCATTCAGGGATGGTATTTTACCCCTCTGTCCCCGATCACCAGATCTTTTCTCCTCCGGGCCCAAACTCATACAAAAGCCGCAGTTTCCAGTTGTGCTGGCTCAGATTTGGGGAGCCTCGTGACAGTCCTGTGCTCTCCAGCGGCGTTTGGACAATGCTTCTGTTGTCTCAGACTCTTTGCTCCCAGCCTGCCAAACTCTGCTCCTCTAAGCACAGAGTTTGCTCTCCTCCAATTAGTCTTTCCCAAAAGTAAAGTTTGCTGCATTGGATCTGGTTTATTCAAAAAAAAATATAAAATCTTCAGGGTGCAATTCTTCCCGCAGCGGTTCATTGTGTTCTTCATTCAATACTCTCCTGGAAAACCCGAGCCTACGTTGCCCCTTGAGCCTTCTTTTCCTGCAGCGCTCGTTTTACCGCCGCTAATGCTTAACTCGCTCCGCGCCATATCTACCCACAGAGACTTCACTCCTCTGCATCTCCATAAATCGCTTTTTCTGACATTTCTGAGTCCACCTGCATCTTGCTTTTGCCTTCCCAAGTCAGCAAACTTCTCTCGGGTGGGCTACGTTGGTGGCTGTAGCAGCCAGGTCTACCCGGGATGAAGCCCCAAAAACCCTTCTCTCTACAGATTTTAAATGGCGGTGAATACAGCAAACCACAACAGATTTCTTAAAATAAATAATAATGACAATAATAACAACCCACCTATTTTTAAACAGGAGAGGGGAAAAAAAGGCACACAAGACAAACTCCTGCTTTTTGTCCCCAGCTTTGCGTAGCCTGTGGCGGATACACCCTACATCATCCCATCTGTAAAACAGAGAGGTATTCTGGAGGGCAATGCTTGGAAAACCCATACTCTCAGCCAGAGAAGATCAGTAGGGGAATTTTTCCTCTTTCATATACACGAAATTGTAGCGTAGAGCAGATTAGTTACACCTGAATAGGCGGAAAAAAGTTTAAAAAACTGAAATAAATTAAAGACGGCAAAGCTAAACCCATCAGGTGTGCGCACATAGGCCTGGGCAGGTATATTCCATAGGAAGAGTGTGGGGAAAACTATGCATGAAGAGCAGCGTCTGAAGGGGATACGAGCAAACCTGAGGCAGGACCAAACCGAACGGGACATGCTCGACGCCGCTCGAGATGGCTCAAAGCCACACGGGAGTCGGAGACAGAGATTTTTAGCCCCAGAAGGCAAAGGACAAACTACAAACCTAAACCCCTGTCTTTTCAGGGGGAGTTCTCCTACGGCATCAGCTCTTGAGTGCTTCTCCAAAACCTACTTTAAAGCCATGTAAGCTTACTTTGGGTATCTCTCCCTGCCTGTAGCAAATGATAAAGTTCTTTTTTTTTTGAGGAAGGATATCTTGGTTTGATGATGTTACTTAGGTTGGTCACTTGCTGAATTGTAGAAGCCAGAGATGGGTCATTTCCTAAATCCAGGAGCCAGCCTGAATTCCAAACCCACTTGACTTCGAGGGAAACCAAACACGGTGTCCTAGGCTTCACCCAGCCCGAAATCATTCGTTTTAGCTCTCAAGATACCTGAAGAGAGTAAGATCTCAAATGGCAAGGTAAAACAATAATAGAAAAAAAAAATTAAAAAGCTGTTTAGAAGCACAGAGGATTAACACCAACACCAGGCTGAGATCAGTTCAGCAGACACAGGATTTAGCAGAAGCAGTATTTTGGTTCAGCATATTATTAGATGCATTACATTGAGTTTCTATATCTGTCTTCCTGTATTCCCAAGCACTTAGGGAATCATTTAACCGCCAGCATTTCCCCCCCAACAATACTTTTCCCTTTATAAATGTGGAAAAGAGCACAGTCCTGATTTTCTCAAACCCAGAAGGGCAGCCCATTTAATCACTCATTTTCAATCTTTGAAGACCAGCATGAATAACACCATTGTTTCGCACGTATCAGCGCCCAACGCTAGGGTTACACTACTTTTTGGAAATAAATGGCCTTCGGATTGCCCCCTCCTAACAAGTATCAAGTTTGGATTTTATTATTTCTTTTTCAAACAGGCACAACAACACACCAAAAAAACACCAGAAAATTAATTTTGTGTCAGTTCAGCTTACATTCAGAAGCAAAAATATGAATTTTGACCAGCCAGCAGAGAGGTAAAACACTCTCCTTCCTCCTCCTCCTCTTCAACAAAACACCACCAGCCTTCCATTTGCGCTATCTCCTTGCATTTATCAAGTTGAAGCTAACAATGGGAATACTGAAGGAATCCAGCAAGGAAACACAAGAGCTATTGAACTGCTACGGCCCTATCGAGGATTCTATCCATCTTCATGTCCAACACCACATTCTTCCTTGCTTAGATTTCAGCAGATACCAGAAAAGAGTTGAGCAAATTTTATGTAATTGCTGTGCACTTCAGAGGGGACGGCGTTTCACATCTGCTTCCTCTACAAGGCTCAAAGGCATCTGCCTCCACCTTATCCAGCTGCCAGGACACTCTCAATGCTTCCATATTAGCCAAGCAGCATTATTTGACCTTCAGTTATAATATCCAGAAAAGATAAATATAAAAAAAAATTTAAAAAAACAGTAGTGCACAGAGAGATCCTTACCAGCACTTACTCAACCGGGTCTTTAGGCAAAACTCATGTGACTGATCAACACCTAGAAAACCTTCAAGGGTGGGTGTCAGGAGGATGGGGCCAGTCCTTTTTCAGTGGTGCCCAGGGACAGGACAAGAGGGAACAGGCACAAACTGGACCAGAAGAAGTTCCATCTCAACCTGAGGAGGAACTTCTTTGCTGTGAGGGTGTCAGAGCCCTGGCAGAGGCTGCCCAGAGAGGTGGTGGGGTCTCCTTCTCTGGAGACATTCACACCCCACCTGGACACGTTCCTGTGGGAACTGCTTTGGCAGGAGGTTGGAGGAGATGATCTCCAGAGATCTCTTCCAACCCCACAGCGTTCTGTGATTCTGTAACTGTGTTATAGCTGGTGACAACCAGATCATCAGAGGGAGGAGTACAGAAAAACCCACCAAAAACTAGCAAAGCCACTTTTCACGTGAGACAAATTACTCAAGTCCTTATTTGTGCTGAGAAATGCATGTTCATGCTAGTTTTCCTACATGAGTTCAGCCAGGATTAGTCACACGATTAAAACACTCAAAAAAAATAATAAAAAAATCTGTTCCTTAATGCATTTCTGGCAGCTTTAGTGATAAAACCTCAGGGATTTATTAGCAATAGAAACAATTATAATTTTTAGAAGTGTGCTTACTGACTCACAGCCTACTGACCAGTTTGAAAACTGGGGCTTTGATATTTTTGGCCAGGCTTTTAAGGATATTGTAAAATTCCTCTGGAATATAGATGTTTTTTTCAAACTGCTGCCAAGAAACAACTTTAAAATCTGACCCCGAGGAGCCTGTTGTTTTAGTGAAAGCGAGAAAAACTTCAGCCTTGTTTGGGACAGACGCTTCGGGGCTCCAGTGTCCCATAGTTTAAAATTTTAACAGCAGGAGTGGCTTGCACAGTGACACAAAGCTGGCTGGGATGACAAGGGTGCCCAGCTGACTGCACACCCTGGAACACATTCTCTCCACGCTGCTTTTGGCGGTCAAGAACTGAGGTCAAGGCTATTTACCACAACTAAATGTTTATGTTTCAGTGGGCTAGATGCCTTCGAATACATCGTTGTAACATCTCTGGGATGCACCAATTTTGTCCTTTACAGGAGGGCAACGATAGAAGAAAACATTACACAGAATTGCAGAACACAAATTAGAATTACCCAAGCATCCAAACCACTGGAGCAGCTCTGGAGGGTAGGGGTGCAAGACACGGCTATACACAACCAGTTCTAGTGCACACATATCGTGCAATCTGGCTAAAAGTGACCAGTAAATACCTAACAAGGTGTCATAAAAGTCAGTGGCACAAAAAATGATACAGTGACTGGCACTTTGGAGAAACAAACGGGACCCAGAGATTATTACTGCTTTAATGAGACCACACACAGATGTACGCTGAAGGGGTACTTCTCGGTTAAAAATGAAAGCAAGTCACAAGAATAGAAGAAAAATGGATTATTTTTTTTTTTCCCCCTACAAAAGGATTTTCCTGCACAACACTCAACTATAGTTTATTTTCTGGAGAAGGTTTGGTTTTTGTCAGATGGATCCTTTCGCTTCACTTTGCGACTGACAGGGAAACCTGAGCATTTCTAGCCTAAGCCCCCAGGTAAATTCTTCCCTCCTTGATAGATGTTTACCTCCAGCTTTTGGACAGGAAAAAAAAACCCAAACCAAACCAGAATATAGTCCACACGTCTCACGTTCCTTGTTGTCACATATGGGCTCGTGATGTAGAAGCCACGGAGCCTAAAGCTGACATTGGACAAAGATCTCTGCAGGATTCAATTAAAGCTTAAATTGATAGAAGCCACAGGTGAAACCTCAAGGTTCATCACAAAGGAAAAAAAATATATAAGAAGATAGGAATAATTAATTAATACCTGCAAATGAGGTACAGAAGTGAAGAGCGATGATTCTATCCCTGGATGTCAGCTCTGGATGCCCCTATATCCCAGACAAGCACGGGATGCTAAAGGGGTACAACACCTTGATTCCCCCCTCGCTGCCTGCCCAGAGCGTGGGGAGGTGGCTTGTCTGGAATAAAGGCAACGAGATATTGCAGACAGGTCAGATGAAGAAAAGAGATATTCCGAACGGCATTTCGGTCAGCGACAGCCTGGTTGTTCATGGGAGCTTCTTCTGCAAAGAAAGACTAATAACATGTCTTAAAAAAAAAGAAAAAAAAAAAAAAAGAAAAGAAAAGGAAAAAGGCACCTCAGGCAGTTTGTGACCAAGTAAAAAGGCTCTGCCCTCAGCTGTTGAAAAGGAAGATGTCACGGGGGAAACGTTAAGACACGCGCTTTCAACACTCACAGAGCCTTTGGTCTGAGCACGTGATCACTCTATGAGTGTTAAGATTAACATATAATCATTAAATTAATAATGCAGAATCTAAATGCCTTCTGTAAGATTGAAGCCCAAAGGGAGCAGGTCCCTGACGGTCATTAAGGCCAAACGGGTTTTGTGTGTCCCCCCCCCAAATCCAGGCAGAGTGGGGTGCAGGGGGGGTGGAGAAGAGCTCTCATCCCCACTTTGCAGCCAGGGAACGGAGACAAAGTGAGTTGAAGTCACGTCAGGAACAAAGGAACCCCCACAAGTATTCCTCATATCCCAGCACCGTGCCAGGTCACAAGCCTTTGGCATCCTCATCCAGAAAAAAAAAAACCCCAAACACAAAAGCACACGAATCTATAGGAACCACATAAACATTTTGTGCCTTGGTTTTCTGTGTCTAACTTAGGCCACCTAAACACACCAGAATCTTTTCATTCTCAATTGTAAGGCCTGAATAAAAAATAAAAATAAATTAGTTTAGCACATGAGTGTCTGAATTCATCGAGCAATTTAATGCATCAGATTATTCTTTTTATTCCATATCACTAACATCACTCTCCCTCACCTTTTTCTTTCCCCCCCCAAAAAAAATAAAATAACAAATCCCCCTTCCACTGTAATTGAGTCACTATCTCCAAAATCATCTATCTACCTGCGCTGGATTCATACCAGAGAGATTTACAGGACTTGATGGCAGCAAAGGGTTGGAGGTCAGTTAAGGAAGCTCTGAAATTACTTGCCTCGGGACAGCAAATTCCACACAGCAGTCGCAACGACGGCCTCCAACGCGCCGATGACAGACGGAGAGAAGGTCTGTCACACGCGCGGTGCCAACATCCTTGGATATGAAATAATTTCCCTCTTGAATCTGGGAGCACCATGAACTGTGCCCTCCTCCCCTCACCCCACTTAAACCACAGCTGCCACCGGGAGGTACGAGCTCGTGCCTCAACACCAGTGTTCTCTCTCGGCCTCAGCCCCAGAGGTTTTAGGTTTCAAATCCAATTTACACCCCGCGGGTACACGACGAATTGCGGAGCTGCTGCAACTGCCGCAGCCCAGACTGCTCTTACATCCTCCTCTCTACACAAGGTTTCCCTAAGTCAAGTTTCCTCCTGCTGCTGCCCCTCTTTGCCTTTCCTTCCCCACGTCAACCCTCAGATTTCTTTGGAACTGGCTTTTCAGGAGTGTGTGGGGCTACCCCATCCTTCTCCCCTCCACAGCAGGCTCGGCTTCTTCTCTACTGCTCTCCTAACCCATGTGCTCCTGCAGGACTTCCCGTTTTCCCCACACTTACTCCAGATTATTTTTCAGCAGGGAAGGCAGTGAAAGAAAGCTTCCCAGTGCAGGATCTCACCAGCTTTCCTGATGACCCAGGAGACCATCAGGCTCCAGAGGATATTCGACGCTTCATCTCTACGATGCTCCACAGAGCTCTCGCCTCCCCAGCATCACACAAAACCTTTTCCCGCTGTGACCATTTTCGTACCAACAGATATAGAAAAGGAAAGAGGAAAAGTGTTTAGTGTTGACTTTTTTGGTTACTTTACCAAAAAAAAACCAAACCCAAAAAACCAAACAACCCAAGGTATAAGGTTGTTAAAACACACAGAGAGTTTAAGCTGTAATTAACACTCTCTGGCAGGAATGCTTTAATGCTTCCCCAGGTCAGCCACAGTAATAATAAACTGTCTGACTATAGCCCTTCACAATTGCCCTAAAAAGCTAAATCTTCACCCAGAATTTCTTCCGTTAAGATGAGAACAACGATGAGACACTGCCCAAGCCACTAAGCCATCAAGGATGGCGCAGGTGGGAAGAGTTCTGTCTTGCAGGGGATTAGAACAACAGAACTCTCCTTCCAGAGCAAAGAGCTTTCCTTTGAGCAGCCGTTCCTTGGAGTTCTGAACAACCCAGTGAAAAAAAACCGCGAGGAGCCAAAGCCCAGAGAGTAAGAGAAGGTTTTGAAAGAGTTAGAGTCATCATCCACTCCCGAGAACCTGATGGGGGGTTCTGAAATTTCACTTTTTTTAATTTTTTTTTTTCCAGTTCAGTCCATTCTTTCTATTTACCTCAGTGTAAAGTAGCAGAAAACTTCCTTGCGGGGAGCAGGAGATGATCTTTTTGATGATATTTTTTACCGACAAGGTGGTAAACAGCTGTGGCCAATGACAGAAAAGCTTGTTAGGAAAATATGGTTTCTGCGAGAAAGACTTTTTTTTTTTTTAAAAAAAAAAAAGCCAAACTTGACCAAGAGCAAATAAATCCACACAAAATAACCAGGCTTCCTGAACCAAACGGTGATCCTCAATCGACTGGGTATTTGGCACACGCGTCATCCTGGCAATGCAGGCAGGCAAACTTTTTTTTAATCAATTAAGGCATCAATTAAGGCATCCCTAAACCCATACTTGACAACTTCAAAAGGTATGAAGTGATTCATCGACCTAGAGCCGCCTTTCTTCATGTAAAATAAAGCATTAATTACGGGGGAGATAACATAACTTTAATTTCCTACTTCAGTATCTTATCTGGGAATATATTAGAAGCTTTTGCATACCTACACTTCTTTTTTCTTTTGAAAAGAAGAAAAAAGTTCTATTCTCCCCACTCCTTCATGGCCCTGACAGATCCCAGCACCACTGCAGAAGATGGAATTGGGAAGTGAACCACAAACAAGAGCAAGCTTTGTAATAATTTCTCTAACCTCCTCCAATTCAGGTCCCACATCCTCCACTACAGCAAAAGTATTTTCTTTTAAAAACAAAACAACAACCCCCCAAAAACCCTAAAACCAAACCAACCAAAAAAAATAAAATACCACCTCCAAAAAATGCCCAAATCATCAAAAAAAAAGCAAGCTCTGTTCTGTTTGGACCCAAGAATAAAGAGGAGGGGGGGAATAATTCCAGGAATTGCTTCTTACTGACAACTTCCACGGGCTGCTTTCCAGACTGATGGAACAACATCCCAGGTTTTTTTTGGGGGGGAAGTGGTTCTGCAGGAAAAACTCATTAATATAATGTTCTCCGTGAGACATTTCTTAAAAATTTGATTTACTGCCAACAGGAGCTGACTAACTGTGCATGACAACTGCCCTCTCAGGCTAAAGGAAAGCGTTTGCGCTCCACACAGTTCCTAATTAATTGTAATGAGTTTTCTACTTTCAAGTACTCAGGCTTGAACTCCGGTACTGGACAACATCTTCCTGGGTTCTGCCAAAGGCACGTTTTCCTGTTTACTGGAAGTTTACTGGCATTCATGAAAGAAAAAAAACCAAACAAAAACCTGCATAGTTGCAAGAATATTTCTGTATCATCTCCATTGCCGAGTCTGGCAAAGGAAAATATCACAGATATTATCTCATCAGGAGATGTAACTGGCAAAGGAAGTGAATAGGCATTATTCCAGGGGGGGTTTAAGTGCTAAATACACGAAATATGAAGTGGATTCAGCAACAGAAGAAACGCATCAGGCATTTAATACTGGAGGTAAACCCTTTTAAAGCATTCACCCTCTACACAGCAAATAACACTGCTATTGCCATTTCTCGATTTTAAGTGTCTGTACATCTTTGATCCTTGAGCTGAAGTCATCTCACCATTCGACAGGCACCGAAAAAACCCCTTACTTTGACAATCCATTCTCTGCAACCTGAGCAGGAGGAAGTTTGAGAAGATCAAAGGCGCTTTGGAGAGGCCCCAGGTCCAAGGGGAGCACCACGTGCCTGGAAGGGTCACACCACCCCTTCCACGTGGTGTCCGTCCAGCACCTGATGATGAAAACCAAGAGGAGAGAAGGAGAGATTAACCACCTTCTCCTGACCCTCATACAATTATCCCTACACCTTAAGAAAGCAAGCACTCCTAAGGAAAGCATCGAGGGAGAAGACGTGCATCACAGGATAACTGGGAATCGCTTCCAGCCAGGCTCCAAACTCACCTACACCAGAGCTCATCCTTAGTCACCGCTGATTAAGGTCAGGTGAGGACACGCCGTGTTACTCCTGGCTGATTTCACACCTGTATCTCGTTAAAGCACTGGAGTAAACAAGATCACCAGGAGATTACCTGGGCAGAACTGCTGTGCCACTGCCCGACAGCCTCCCTCTATCAGCGTTACTTTGCTGATGGAGACGAGTCCTGACAAACACCACAGGAACGAGTACGTGGGGACACGATTAATGAGCACCTCAGAGGGGTTTGTGTCACCGAGGTCTAACAGCATCCGGGAGGCACTGGGCACGCTCTGATAATACACCTGTGCCCTCATCCAGTTAAAAAGTGGTTTAAACCACAGCAGTGGTTTAAAAGTTTCTGGCCACCCTGTAACAATGATACATAAATCCTTATGGAATAACCAGAACAGAAAACAACGAGAAAAAACACTAAAATTCAGTATTTTCACCTGGTCTTCGCTTGGCTTCTTCACTTTTTCCTACACGACTTGTATTCTTCATCTTGCATCTCCCTCTAATCTCCAAAAAAAGAATTCCATTTGCTCTTTTAACTCCCTACTCAGGAGCTCATGAGTTTCCAATGCAAGCATTCGCCCACCCCGCGATGTAACCTCAGCTGATCTGTGCCAGGACCCCCAGCAGGGGATGAAACCCCAATGAAAACATTGGCAAGAGCCAAAATGCTTCTACAGCCTCTTCCCTTCAATGCAGATTTTTGTCTTTTTCCCCATCTTTCAGCTGCCCAGGGGGGTTCTCTTTTGATATTCTATCTCCCTACAATGGCTTGGGACAGGCTGAGGCTTTTTACAGCAGGAAATAAAATTTAAAAAAAATTTAAAATATGCAAAATATCACTCTACATACAGAAATATCTATTCTGACCTTAAGAAAATGAAGCACAGTGTGTGATCACCATTGAGATGGGCACAAGCCACTCTCCATGCAGCAATTTTAACTAGGCATGAAGGGAAGCCAAGGGTTTGCAAAATACCAGAACAACGTCCGACCACTGCGTTATAAATCAAAACTGCAAAGAAAAGGAAGGAAAACCTGCTGCTTCAGGCTCTGGCTGCAGCTCAGGAGAGAGGTCACCATGTCTAACATGTACCTTCAGAATAAGGGAGCGGAGAAAAAGCAGCTCTGAAGGGAGGATAATATTCTCAAGGGGTAAAATTCAGTAAAAATACCCCAAGGATCTCTCCGAGATGACGGCTACATTGATGCTTAATTGGTAAAGAAGCACTTGGCTACAACCCCAGCTTGGAGTCCATGCTCATTCGTCCTGTTGGAAAGGACAGACGTTCAGATTTGATATCCCTTTGTGGATTGCTCACAGATTAAAACTGAACCCTTGGGGAGCAAGTGCTTCCCTCCTCCCTTCAGCGTGGGCGCCGCCTGGGACTCTGTTCTCCACAAATTCTGTGAATCCCAGCTAAAAAGGGACAGGGGAAAGCCCTGAGATCAGTAAGGACCCGCTGTTTGTAACATGTTTGTGGGATGCAGCCACACACAAGGGATTATTTTTTGGTTTTTCAGGGTGGGAGCGACGCACCACGGGATCCCTGAAACCAAAGACGACGCGGAAACGCTACAACGATTCACGCATCCTTCCTTCAAGTGACACAACGACGTATTTTGTATAAATCCAGTGAAAATAATCTACAGTGCATCTGTTGCTCAGTTATTTTGCACCTGATTTAATGCCCTCTTTAGCCCACCTCTGCTCACAGGTGGATTTTCTCCCCCGTACAGTTCAGTTTGCTGCGGCAGTCCCGCTCCAGAGCGGTGCCACATCGCCCTGGTTACGGCAGCACAGATCAGAGGGCAGAGATTTTAAAGAAAAAAACCCAAAACAACCCCCCAACCCACCCTCACAATAAACGCTAAGACAGGGACACATGCACACGAACAGACTGTGAAATGTGACCTTTAAACCCCTCTAAAACAGCGTCACCTTCCTTCTTGTATCAAGCCATTCCATCATCAAACACCTACTCTTTATTCTTAATTCGAAAAAGATGACAATTAAAATCAAATTTTCCCTCCTTTAGCAGCAGCTTCTCAATAGTGCACCAGAAATGACAGTGAAAACGACCTTTACCACATCACCCTGAAATTCCCACTTTCTAAAACAATGAGTATAATATTCAAAGTATTCACGTATTTTCCTCGACCCTCTCCCCCAAACTTACAGCTCTTTTTTTCTTCTGCACCTCCTTGGTTTCTTGAAGGCAAGAACAGAACAGATATTAAAGGCTCACACAGATAAAATACAAGCACAAACACACCAACTACAACGCAGGAACAGTCACTCGGGGGAAGGGGGTGACAAATATCTCTCCCCCCACTCTGCTCCCTTTAAGAGAGGGCTGTTGGGTGGGTTTTCTTAATTTGAAACACCTGCAAGTACCCAGCCCTTTACAATCAGCCACTTCTTGCAGGGTTTCTTCTAGAATCAAGAGATGTTAAACCTAGGCCTTCTGCAGTGATGGCTTTGTGCTCTGAAATAGCGAGATTATGGTGCCTTTTTTGTCAAACTTAATGTTCTTGTGACGTTATTTGCAACACAAAGGCCCGAAAAACAGCGGGTTTTGTCCCTGTTGAAATGAACGGATCCTGTGCTGCTCCTTAATTTGGAATTTTAACCCACACCTGGGCTTCAATTTTTCTGGTGAGTCAGAGTCTGCAGTGGAAGCACACTTCTCACTTTGAAACTTTTCTCATCAAAGGTAATCATAAAAAAAAATTAATTTCTACTTAAAATTCCACTTTCTTACTGAAAGTTACTTTATTAATGATCGCAGCAATTTCATTTTCGGGAATGCATGTGAAATCTAGTTTTCTTGGGAAGGAAGAAAAAGGAAGGATTGGCATCGGTGAAGAATCCTAAAGCTGCTGCTGGTGAAAGTCAAAAGCAGAGGCTGTTACAAACCGCACTGAAGCCGTGGCAGAATTCCATTTAAACTAAGATCACTAAAAAAGTTTGCATTTATGCTGCATTTATGTAATCTCCGTCCCATGAGAGATCCGATGAACCTGGAACCAGTTACACCAACTGGCAAAGTCAAAACCCCACCCCATGACCCCTTCTCCAGCCCCAGGGCTCTATTTAACAAACTGGATAAAGAGCAAAGTAGATTTCCTTTAACCAAATTCAGTAAAGAACAGAAGAACCTTCCTCACAACTGGTCTTGGTGTCTTCAGAAGCAAAAGGCTCTTTGTCTTTTTCACCACAAACATTTTCCACCACCAAATATTTTAAGATTTTTAATTAACAAGTGCCATCTCTGGAAGAGATTTAAAACCGTAAACACAGCAGTAAGAAAGCATCACACAAACCAACACTGATAGAGAAGCAGCTTTTAAAAAAATCAATCTTCTATAGGCTGTCCAGTGCAATGTTAATAAAAAACAAAACCAAAAAACCCTCATTACACAGAGATATATTATACAATGACATTTATCTTTCCTCACCTGCGTGAACTGGTTTGCCCCTGAATTCTTTTCAGGTTCTAAGGGCAATAGGAAGGGAGAATTTTGCCCCTGAGTTTGGCACTCACTGATTTCTCCCAGCACCTGCTGTCTCTGGAGATAAACACCTGCCCCACCATTAAGGGAGAACAACCAAGTCTTTAACACGTTACTGCTGGGAGAGGGACACACAGAGAAAAATTAGCGAAGACACTGAGTTCCTCAGAGAGTCCAAGAGAAAATACAGCTCGTACTTCAATCTGTTCCACAAAACATAAACATTCTACCATAAATTAACGTTGATTGCCTCCGCAGTGGATCGTTAGTCACACCAAAGATATGCACTCCGGCCAATTTTAGGGCTATTTTCTCTAATATTCAGCACATTCTGCTTTTTCCTACATCAGCATTTCACTAAATGGCCTAAAATAAAATGTAAGCAGAAACATACAGGTTTTTACATACATACACAAAAAGCAGCCAAAGGTAAAATTGATACTCTTAAACTCTGTATTTCTACAGCCAAGTGCCTATTTGTGCAGCATTACAGTTGCAGAAACAGCTTTTGCATATTAATTTTTCAAGAAACAACAGCCCTAAAGTTTGCAATACTAAAGGTAGGGGTGCTTCAAGATGACTAGAACTTATCCTTAATATTCTCCACCATTGGAATTCCATTATGCTAAAAACCAAATCTTTGGCAACACCAAATCCTTTCATGTACCCAGGCTGCTTCTCTTTATTCTTAATTTGAAAAAGATGACAATTAAAATCAATTTTAGCACTCCAGTGGAATTCTTCAATTACTTTTTTTTTTTTAATTATTATTATTATTCCAAACAATTCTTTCCCGAATGCATGAAGTTTTTAAATTATAAGCAGATTTCTTAACCTTTCAGTGTGACAAATAAGGAAAAAAAAACCCAAAACAACCCAACCAAACCCAGTTTGGCCAGGAAAAACAACGACACAGAGACCTCCCCTCCCAAAAGGTCTTTTGGCAGCCGCAGGGAACCTGCAGCCCTTTTCCCGCTGGGCAGCATCTGCAGGGTCTCCCAAACCCCCTGGAATGGCATTTGCAGCGGAAATAAATGTCAGATTGTTGTAACATTATTTAGAGTAAAGTCCTATAAGGCTACAGGCCTCGTTGAGGTTGCGATGGTTATTCCCAGAAACCGAATCACGGGAGCAGTCGGTTCTCAGAGAGGCAAAGGCAGGAAAAACGCGGCAAACAACGTGCCTTCACCTCACTGAGGGAACTCCCCGTTGAGAGCAAACCCAGGCTGATTCCCCCACAAGCAAAAAGGTAACGTTTATTGATGAAAAAACAGGGGCTGCGCTTCTTGCTACGTCCGACCCCGAGATTAACACCATCGATAAGTTACCAAGGGATGGGTCACTGCAAAAAAACCAGGAGAAATCCCCTCAAAGCATCCTCAGCGTCTTGGCCCCTTGGATGGCAGAGCAACGGTGAGCAGAACCCAGAGCCTGGGAAACCTTGACTGAGGACAGCAAAGGGAAGGAAAAAGTGTTTCCATCCAGTTTTTGTATCTACGCAATTGCCGGGCAATAAACCACAAGCTGATCTGCAGACACATTTACATATTCTAAAATATTGCAGTTTTAGGACGGTAAACAAAAGGGAAAACACTTCAAAATCTGTTTTTTCACCTGTTACTCTACATACGTTTAGTGATTTTAAAGACTAAGTAACTAGGCCAATTAATCACTTAAATAAATCCCAATTTACAGTCACTCCTTCCTGAAAAACAGTTCAACAGTTAATCATAACTTGACCCATCTCACTTGAGAAAAAAGACAGAGCAGAGTATTCATAATCATGTCAGTATATTCATAAATGAATAAAGTAGTTTAGAAAAAGAACACAGTAAATGCAGCTCCCCAGCCCTGCCAGGTAAGATCCTTTGCTCTGCTGCAATACTTTGGTGGTCAGAGGAAGTTTATGAAAACGGTGGGGAGTTGGAAGAAACACGCTTGGGCAAACGGGAGCAGCTGGAATTCGTTAGGGTTTTGGACCCCATAAAACAAACCACACTGAGAAGTCACAGTCACATCGGTACCGGCTGCTCTCTACGAGCAGGACATTTGCAGCGCGACGAACACGAGCGTTAACGAAGCAACCAATTCAGCCACTCTAAATTTGTCCCATTGCAGACTCCGTAAAAGCCTGATGCACCAGAGCCCTGGAAAGCACCGTTCCGCGCCAGAAGGGGCAAGAATTCACACAAGCAACTTATTTATGCTGCTCTGCACCCCAAGCTTTACCAAGGTTTTAATACCTCTATCCGTCAACTAAACTCTGCTGTTTGTGTGATTCACAACTCCTCATCTAATCGATGAACAGTCACCCAAACAGTATGGAGTCAAATTGTCAAACTATGGAAATAAATCACACTAAACCCCCACCTCAGCCCACCCCTATCCCCCATATTATAATGGAAAACAGAATCTTGGCCCAAACTTTCCAAATGAGGGTGGCAAAGCCACGTAACGGTGCTGTCCAGAGGTCTGGGACATCCAACAGGGCTGACTTAGGAGCTGAAGATCCATCAAGGACGGTAATGTTTCTGGGAGAAACATCTGCAAAACCAAGGGGGAAGACAGAAGGCTTCTCTCCTTATTTATAACGTGGCTGCTTGATCGTAGCTGCAATTTCAAAGTCACGGTACCACCCACCACTTTGAAGAACAACACAAAAGTTCATTCGAGGTGAGACTCTATTGCAAGAAAATAACCCCTTTGCAGGGGGGAAGAATTCAGATTTGGGTGTTTACACAGAAATTCTACATAATTTCCCACTGTTGTAAGATCTGAGTGTGAGGCCGGATTTTTACAGAAAAGAAAGATACAAGTGTTATTTTGTATTATTTCCAGCAGAAATGATAGCTTTGACCAAAACATTCTCTCGTGTATGTTCTCTGGGAAAACCATAACTAACAACAAGCTTAAATGCAACCGTTGATCAAGACCCAAAACTCTGTGTTATTTCTGCCCAAAGAAAAGCAGCCTAAAACCAGTCTCCATCGAGATACCTGCTGGTGCATCGTCCGTCAAAAGTTCCTTCTCATCTCACCTGGGAAAAGCAGTTGTCGATAGACACTTTGCTCTGTCCAAAAACCACGTTGGGTGTGCGCGCCGTCGTCATAAACCAGTGAATTATAATGATTTGAGGTCACCCCAGCACCCAGTCAACCCGTGGGTGGCTGTGGTTGGGGTTTTTTTTTTCCTTTAAATATACTGCAGGTCATAGGAAGTATCTTCACTAAAACATCCAAGGAGTTGGACAAGTTGTCTTTCCACCGTCCCCTTAAATTTTATGTAATTAAGGGGTAGCGGTGATTTGTCCGGAACAAGCTCCTTGGGGTTCCTTAGGGCCTGCAGAAAGACGGACTCTCTCAGGAGGATGTCACGGGTGGATGCTGCATCACGATAAGGTGACCATCAGGACTGACAAGAGCAGGGCAACGCTGACCGCCCGCCTGCTGCCATCCGAGGTTCTGCGGGCGTGCAACACGGCGAACACGGCGTTGGTGTGGTTGGTTGGTATTTCTACGTTGCAAATCATGCCCTCGCAGCAAGACACACATTCCTGTTGGGAAAAGGGAGGTGACTGGACATGGGGTAACTCAGCAGCAGCTGTGGGAGATGGATTGTAAGGGTCGTGTCTACTACAACTTCTCTTCCACCACGGCCTTCCTGGACTATCATCCCCTAGAGGCTCGAGAACCATGATGTGGTGCAACGCAGCCCACATCAGCTTCACAACTTCACTACTACAGCAGAAAATAGAGAAAGCTTTCCGCCGCTTTCCCCTTCTAACACAAGCTAAAAAACATGAGTTTGCAACGTTTCAAATTTTCAGCTCAAACATTCTGACTGTCAAATCTCTGTTCCAAGTCATTTTTCCACCCAAGCTTTTGTCTTCAGTGCAGCTCTGTCTGCTGAACTTCACACTTGCTTTTTTTTTCCAGTTTTCTAGTGCCACGGAACCAGTGACACAGCTGATTTTCAGGAGGGACTCTGAAAATAGATTTCCTTACTTGCCACTCCTTACTGGAAAAGCCAAGAGAATCCCAATTTTTATCTAACCCAAAGACATGACAACTCTTATAAGATGCAGCAGAAGGCAGGCTGCATGGTCACTTCATGCCCACAGTCCACCAAAACCTGTTGAAATAAATAGAAGTTGATTCAAATAACATCCAGATTATTTTTATAGTTAAGATGGATGTTGTCTGCTTCATCTTTGGTGTCTGGAATCTTTCAAGGTAAAAATAACATAACTTTCTCAACTATTAAAGAATTAGGGGTTAATACTTTACTGCAGTGAATAATATGTTGGTGGGATACACTTGATTATTAAGAATAAACTTTCACCCAGCATCCCACGGATGAGAGAAGGCAGCAGTTCTACCTTTTTGTCANCTCTGGAGCCTTCTCTTCTCCAGGCTGAACCCCCCCAACTCTCTCAGCCTGTCCTCACCCCAAAACTCTCTCAGCCTGTCCTCACAGCAGAGGGACTCCAGCCCCTTCTCACTTGTATCTCCCCTCATGCTCTTCCCTCAGCTGTATCTCTCTTAAGGACATGGCTCTTTGTGGACAAACACAGCCTGGTTTTGTGTCCTGGGCAGCGTTACCCAAGCTGTGCTGTGCAGAGACGTGACTGGACAGGAAAAACAAGTACTAGAACGCAACCCTCAAACCCAACCTGCTGCTCTGATAGAAGGAGCGGTGCTTACTGTGTGGCCACTTTCCCTGTGGTGGTGGCAGC
The DNA here is from genome assembly GCA_013400055.1 of Nycticryphes semicollaris. NCBI lineage: Eukaryota > Metazoa > Chordata > Aves > Charadriiformes > Rostratulidae > Nycticryphes > Nycticryphes semicollaris. Next base: position 55,316 of record VXBJ01000072.1, on the reverse strand, counting down.
CTACGAAGTGGCATTCCTCTCCAGTAGCACATTTTTTGGTGACTGACGTGCTCTTCCCATGGTCCGTGAAGAGATGAACTGTCAAACAGTACTGGGTGCCTACAAAATAAGTTTACAAATGTTTATTTGCCAAAAGTATGTTTATTTGCAAATACGTTTATTATTTATATGCCAAAATGTTTATTTGCAAAAAGTAAAAAACCCTTCTTTCACAGGGTTTAAAAACTTCACCCAGTATAGCAAACTATTCCCATAAAAATTACTTATTTTGGCTCTATGAAGCGATTTTTCAACTTGATCAAAGTCCCATTTAGCAAGAAATTAATTAGTGTTGAAATCTTAAGTTTAACTGACTCTTCAAAGCTCCCAAAAGGCTGCTCTCACTTAAACTCCTACTTAGCACTATTCTCTACACATTTAGCATCCGTTCTCTGCTCTTTTCTTTTGTTTTTTTTTGCAGCACATTCTTGCTGGTTTGGTTTCTGACAACATTTCCTCGTTCCTCTAGTTCGTGTCTTCCCTTTTCCCACTGTTACTGTGCACATCACTGCCAAGAAAAAGGAGGAAACATATTTCCATGCTTTTTTTTTTTTTTTTTTTTTAAATGTATCCATCATCCTCTCACACAAGTATGATCCCCAGTCCTTCAGGTCTTGCTGCTCACAGGCAAGCCCAGAGCACAGAGACCATTCTATCTCGGGCTGGTATATCCAAAAGGAAGGGGATAAGGCTACAAAGGCAATTCTTAAGTTCTTTAGAAATTAAACCTTTAGAATTAATTCCTATGAAGCACACAGCTACATATATACACACACATATATATAATCAATCAATATATTATCAGTATCTTATTAATATATTAATAATATATTGCTATAACTTCTATAAAATGTTTTATTCATACATATGTATGTCTAAGCAATTTTTCACTCTTGCTTCCCACTCTGAAACGGTCAAAATATTCACCTCAGCAGAAACAATATGACTCAGTATTACTAACAACCCAACTGTGTTGGCAGGTTATTCCTATTCAGTTAGAATTCTCCAAGGTGGCTGAGTCAGGGGAGAAACAAATTTAACTGAATCCGGGGAGAAAGAAATCTGACAATCACAAAGAACCTCCGCAGTACGGATGGCACTTACTTTCAGGACACCATCTATCTTCAGCCCATCTGTTACAGTTGTAATTGTCCACCGCGTTATCACAGGTAAAGCACTTAAAACTGTTTGGAAATGGAGTGGCTTTAAAAAGTATTAAAATAGTAAGTTTGGAAATATTAAGAAAAATAAAAAACCTAAGTCAAAATAATACTGTACACGTTCATATACACATATACTCACAAAAGCATAACATATATTTACATTTTGTCAGTGATATATCACTGTTAGACAAATAAAACCTATGAAACAAGTTTCGTAGAAAGCTTTTACATTTTTAACTGGTTTTGCTAAGCCTGAACTTTAAAACACCTCCTCTTTTCGTTCTCTCACAACCCAAACTACCATTTAAGCCCTGGTGGGAAAAACAGGAAAGAGAGAGAGCACCTGATCCACATGCACACGACAGTACACCCGCATGTGTGTTCCAGCAGATACACAAACACAATCTACATTCAAATGGCTTTTCGTTCCTTTGATGCAAGAAAACGCATCTTCAAAACCAGCCTCAGATCTTGATCTCCAGCTCTGAAGAAGCCTGAACCCCTTGAACAAAGGGATCAACAGAGCCATTTGAAAATCTTGTTTCCATTTTATAAACCTATAAATTACTTTAAGATGCGCATTTCCCTAGATGCACATGTATTCCTATTTTATCTGTCTCGACTGTTTCGATGATCTGTATCGTGAAAATCTTCTGCCCTGAAATGAAGGGCTAGAGCACTTCTGATGCTAGATAAGAGGCAAAAAAAAAAATGATGCTATTAGTGACAACTGGCTTCACAGGTCTCACAAGGTTTTTAATCACCTTCAGTTTGAATTAATCGCATACCACACACCTATTCTTTGCCTCACAAAAATCCCAACACGGTAGAAGACAAAACCCTCTGTTCCGTGTTATTTATGAGAAATCCAGTGCATAATTTGCTCTGCTGGAAGACATTTCAGAGAGAGAAAAATGTAATATAAGCACTTAAAATGTAAAGACTGCTGCCTTCGTGTGCTCTGTAATTTAGCAATGCATGCAACAGTTTGCTTTCATTAAATCAACTTATAAAATCCTAGAAATAAACTAAACTGCTCTGGGTTGGAAGGCAAAAGTTTAGTTTTAAACTTTTTAGCCTTCGTGTTGGAATAAGTAAAACACCTAAAACCCAAAGGATTGAAAGAATATGGCAAGTAACTAACATGTTAAGCTACAACTGCAGCCACAAAAAAAAAAAAAAGAAAAAAAAAGAATGTAACTGTCTACTTACGGTCTGGTGGAGGTCTCACGTTGTAAAAGTTGATGTTCTCAGCTGAAACCCAATTTCCTGACAGGGTGAGGAAGGGAAGAAAGGCTCCGGCCAGCACATGACAGAGTAACAACATGCTGAGTGTTACCGTACAGAAAGCAAGACTCTGGGGCCTAGGAAAAAAAGGGAATGCATTATTTAGGTGGAATTAATAAAGAAGTGGGCAGGTAGGACAATAACTTTCCTACAAACTGCTTTGGGAACCTGGAAATTCCAGCCCGTAGGTCTATACTGTGAAGAGAGCTAAAACAAACAGGCACGACCGATGAACAATGCAAAGCTGGGCAGTTACTGCCTTCTGCTGGCCAAGATCCCCTTCAAAGCACTTCACATTCCCACAAATGTGAAAAAAGAAAAAGTTATTTCTTTCATCTGTGTGTCCTTCTGAGCAATGGCAATCTTACAGGTTCCTGGTAAGGATTCCTAAAAATCAACACCGAAACACAGCTCCTCTCTATCTTACCCAAAACAGAGGAGATTACAGTGCTAGTAAAGGAAGCAAAATGCAGATAAACATCATTTTTGACACCAGCAGCCTAGAACCCAAGACCAATTCCTTATCTGATATAGATTGATGTAGGTCTATTGACCTTAGATAAATCCTAAGTGCTCTTATCAGCAGCACAGCATTAAAGAGCACGAGTATAAACTAGATTTATTTCTTTTCAAGGTGCACACAAAGGGAAATGCTCAGGAAGATGCCTGGTGACATTACACACGTTTTGGAGAATTGTGAAGTAGAACACTCAGAAGGATGAGACACGTGTTTCAGGTGTGCTTTACACATTTATTTGGGGCCCCCAAATCAATATCCTCTACTCTGCCCTGGTGAGACACCATCTGGAATAGGGTGTCCAGTTCTGGGCCCCTCAGTTCCAGAAGGACAGGGAACTGCTGGAGAGAGTCCAGGGCAGAGCCACAAAGATGCTGAAGGGAGTGGAGCATCTCCCAGAGGAGGAAAGGCTGAGGGAGCTGGGTCTCTTGAGCTTGGAGAAGAGGAGACTGAGGGGTGACCTCATGAATGGTTATAAATATGGAAAGGGTGAGTGTCAGGAGGATGGAGCCAGGCTCTTCTCAGTGACACTCAATGACAGGACAAGGGGCAATGGGTACAAGCTGGAACAGAGGAGGTTCCACTTAAATATGAGGAAAAACTTCTTCACGGTGAGGGTAAGAGAACACTGGAAGGGGCTGCCCAGAGAGGTTGTGGAGTCTCCTTCTCTGGAGACATTCCAAACCCGCCTGGACATGTTCCTGTGTGACCTGCTCTGGGTGTTCCTGCTCTGGCAGGGGGATTGGACTGGATGAGCTTTCAAAGTCCCTTCCAGTCCCTGAGATTCTGTGATTTTGGTGAGGTTTTATAGAGAAGAACTGAACTAATCACTGAACACTTTGGATAGACCGATATTTAGATGTACACACGTACGTACCTACACACGGGTGTGTAGGGCTAATTGCAGTGATAGAGGAGACCCGGTTCAGATATTAAAAAGCAGGATCAGAGGAAATGGCCCTCTGCCCATGCAAATTCCCAGCAGGAGAAACCAGCTGGAGTGGAGGCTCCCACCAAGCCACAGACGTTGCTGGGAGCTGCCAAGTGTATTCATTCAGAAATCTCTGCGTGGTTCCACGTACGTGTGCACGGCAGGAAGCTCTGAATGAATCCAAGCACTGCACTGGAAACGCTAGTCAAGACCACGGCACAGAAGTTGAAGGATTTCCTTCTTTTCCCTACTTTTTTTTTTTTCCCAATTGACAGACCAGAATTATTTTAAAGACAGTTCAGCCAACACACCAATAAACAAAGTTCAACTTTATGCACTGGGATTTTAGCCATCCTACTTAAGATCAGATCTGGGGACGAAGTTCTTTGGTGTGAGGGTGGTGAGAGCCTGGCCCAGGTTGCCCCGAGAAGCTGTGGCTGCCCCATCCCTGGAGGGGTTCAAGGCCAGGTTGGAGGGGGCTTGGAACAACCTGGTCTGGTGGGAGGTGTCCCTGCCCAGGGCAGGGGGTTGGGACTGGGTGGTCTTCAAGGTCCCTTCCAACCCAAACCATTCTATGATTCCATGATTTGTTTTTTAAATCATGGCTGTGTAAATCTATTTCAGCAGACCCTAAGAAAGCCGCCGCATACCTCTGCTCGCAGTGCACCTCCAACACTATCTTCTGTGGATGGTCAAGATTTCTTCTCATATAGCCCAGGATATAAAAGATTAAGAAGAATCTGTAGGAAAAACACAGCAAGTGATCATCACAATTCTCTCCTGAAGGAACTAACGAGCTGAAACACCGTATGTCTTTATCTACATTGAAAATGGAGATAGAAACTTAGAAGTGCGGTGGTTTCAAAACAAAATACCCAAAGAAGCACCTGCACTGCACAGTGTGGCTCTGCCTCCTTGAGTACAATCCTAATAGAGACTCTTTCCTTCCTGTGATACCCCAGTGTCATAAAAGACAAACGAAAGACAAAAAGTGAAGCAATGAGACTACTCAGTCCTCCCACAAGGGTGAGTTCACTTCCCTCGCAAGGGAAAAACATCATTCAGACAATGACCTGGGCAGGACCAGACTATACCAGATGAATATGTATTTCATACTCTAGAGACACCCAAACTTTCAACACATGCTGTGGCCAAAATAGAAACACTCATTAAGGAACCTAAAAGAGCAAAGACAATCACCAGCCTCCAGATTAGGGGTTATTAGCAAGCTATGCAGTAAACAGGTCCTGCACAGTTCATTCCTCACTGAAACAGGAACACAAAAATGCTGGTCAAATCCCTAACACCACTGCAAAATCCAAAATAAATCTAAAACACAGTCACAGTTCTCTCCGATTAAGCACACGGTATTTGCACAGTGATACTCTGCAGCATTAAAGACAGGCTGGTTATAACCCACTCCACTGGTCTCACTAACACACACTCGAGGTGCACATCTCAAATGTACACTTAGTTTTTTTGGGGGGGGTGTGTGTTTAATTTTTGAGAGACAAACCTGTACTTCTCTGCTGAGAAGTCAACCCACGTCATGCTCTGTCACCGAGCTGTTGCCTCCAAAGTCTATTTAATGACCCCTTACATTATCCAAGAGAGATCAGCAGAACGTAGCATTACCCAGGAGAGGAGATCTTTGCCATCTAAGACTCTTAAAAACAATTTTGCTCAAAAAACAACCTCCTATCCCAGTGTCAAGAGGTGACAGAATTTCTATTCCAGCTGACAAATCTCTTCTTCATAGACAATAATTTCCCATTTTATTATCCCTTATTTTATATCCCTGTTATTATCTCTTTTATTATACCTTATCTGCTTACAGGTGTTTTGGGTCGGGTGTCAATGCTCTAACCAAGAGAAGGAATCCCCATATTGCACCAGCCCCCTTCATTAGTACCTTAACTGAAGGAGCTGAAGTCAAAATAATCACAAAATGTTGTATGTACTGGAAGGAAAATACGTGAGCATCATTTCCAGAAAAGTATATATAAATATAGAACTATATATATATAAAATAGACAATCTGAGGAAAAAAAAATTAGCAGTTGAATATAACACCAAGGCTAACGTAAGAGATCTTTCATTTCTCCCACAGAGGAGAATTCTCACATGGTGATTTAAAAACAAAAATACCCCCAAAGCACAGAGTAAGAAAAGCAACGATGCCCTGCTGAATTAGCCAGCTCTTCAGCAACGTCCCTTTTGCCTGAGGTAGAAGACACATCCCTGCTCTCACCCGAGGTACAGGTTGTCCTTTCCTATTTCTTCCTGTAGGTATGCTGGTCTCCTCGCCCTGGGAGGGAGTGGCAGGGGAATCTTCTGGAAGCTCTAGGACACCATGAAGTCTCTTTGCATGCAGAATAAGTACTAGCTCAAAATCAGAGCTGCAGCATACTTAAGAAAATACTTTTTACAAGTACAGCAATGGATGCCAACATGTGAAGATAAAAGGGCAGTAACTCTAGTAAAAGTAGTTACCAATTTTCAGAGCCACATGTTCCTGATGCTAATTACCTTCCTCCTGTGTCCTTGGAGGACCAGGGATCCAGTTTCCACTGACCCCAGCATCAGGCCCTTAACGCTCACAGGCTGCTCCAGCGCTTTTGGTAAGAGGAAGAGAAAAATCAGTTTTGTGCCTCAAATCGTCAACATCCTTCTTCATGGACCTCTTGCAAAACAGCTCTGTTTATGCCCTTTGAATGCCACAAACAGGTTACTTTTAAATTGGTAAGGCAGTGTTAATCAAGGAGCAGCAAATTAATTCCAGTGCATTTTGGGCTGCTCAACAGCATTTAGTTCTTCCAAATTTTACCCTGTAGGAAGGTAGTCTGTTGAATCATTTCAATATGCAACAGTTGCAAACTTTATATTATTTATATTTATGTTATATATCATATAAATATAAATATTTTTATATATTATGTTATATTTATATTTTTTTCTGCAGTTTCTACTCGGTTGAGGAAAATTTGCCTTTATGGGGAGACTGGTCTGTAAGGTGATCTGATGCACCTGGATCGCAAATAAAAGGCCCAATTACACTTGTGCCAGCTTTCTACAAATCCAAGCTCCCTCCTGGCTCCCCCTTGGCCAAGTTCCTATTTGCTTTCCCCAGGGAGGCTCACGCCAAATGGAAAATTTTAGAGAATATAAATACAAAAAAGAAAAGGCAAGTCCTCGTCGGCGTAAAGCGCAGCGAATCGACCTCACGATCTGCCGCAGTCAAAGGTGTCCTTGTTTGCCGTCCAGGGCAATAAATAATGGATGTGGTTTGAGGTGCTCTTGGTTACACAGCTGCACCAGAAGCCCTTCTCAAATAAAATAGGAAAAGATTCGCCAAAAAAACCACCACCAACAACAACAACAAAAAAAAAGGCTTTCATATCTTATCCAACATCTCTTAAATGCTTATTTTCTTCAGAGTCTCTTATCTCTGTTGTGCTTTCGGCTAATATGATCTAGTAGCATGAGCAAACAGTTCATTATGCACAATTAAGAACTCTTATTAATGAAAGAAAAAAAACTGTCACGATACAGGAGATGAACTTACATAAACAAGAGCAAAGACAGAGACACCAGGTTCCCAGGGGGAGGGAAGAAGACCCAAGAGGGAAGGGCTGGGAATTGCTCGTAACTACAGCCCATTTCGAGAAAACAATGAGGAACAGAATGGCTGAAATAACTATTATATTCCAGCAGGTTTTAAAGTTTATCTTGCAAGATATTTAATAGATGAGTGGGAAGCAGGGCGCTTGATTCCTGATTTTAATAAAATTCAAGTCTGTCTACATTGTTTTTCCTGGCAGACTCTGGGGAGGATTAGCAGATTTTAACATCAGATACGGAATGCAAATGAAACTTCCTCCTGTCATTTAGTAAGCAATTTTCAGGTGCTATTAGATAATTGCAAATGCTTATGTTAAGCTTGTTAAATACCACTTCAGGACATAAGAGTTCAAAATACATAGGCAGAAAGGCATGTCTGTTAAGGGCTGAAAAAGTCAAACCCAACACCTGACATCACCCGGTGTTCCCTGCAACAAAGCAGAGAGGCCAAAACTGACACTTCAACTTATCTAAAAGGACAAAAATAGCTCCTTGGTGTCCCCATTTCTTAGACAAATCCCACCATTCTCATGTTGTCCTCCAGAGAACACTTAGTTTGAGCCATAAGCCACCACGTACCCCGCTTCAAAAGGTGGAGAGTGAAAAAATGGATGGAATGAGTAAGAGAACACCTTCATTTTCCTTGGGAAACAGGAAAGGGAAATGTATTTAATATTTAAATTTATTTCAATTTTATTTAAAACAAAAATGAGGGGAGGGAAAGGAAATCTTTTGAAGGACTGAAACGTAAGCCCATAAAATACTGTTACAGATCTGCAAGTTAGAAGGATTTGTTATACCATTTTGTTACTCACTGAGTTGAAGTTTCTATTTTCTGATTTTTTTCCCTTGCACCACGTTATGGTCAGTATAAAATAACAGGAAAACAGATTTTACATGACACCTGACAGACATCTCCAACTGGCACCGCTGCCAGAATAAGATTTAAGTTATCAACATCATTTTTTAAACACAACACGTTTCTTTATCTTCACCCACAGCACACTTAACCGTGGCCTGGAATTGAATTTGGTCTTAATTACCAGAAATTACAGAGTTCTGTATCTCAGATCTTATACTAAGTAAAACACACAGAGATCTGTGTGTGATGGCAACGTCATTTAGCTCGGGGTGGTCACGCTGGCGCGGGAAGCTGTGACGCAAACCCATTGCGAGATGGGATTTTGAAAACATGAATGGATGATTAATGTGATAAATCTGAGCAGCACCACTGGAGAGAAACATTCACACGGATAAAACCACACATTTGTTTCTAAACTCATACCGAAAAAGAAGATCCAGGGAATGAAAATTGCATTACGTGATGTTACATCTCCGTTCCTTTTATAGCCAAAGCTGCTCAGCACAAACTAGTCTTGAGCACTGACATTTATTTTAAAAGCTCAGAATCCCCAATCACCTTTGGAAAGTAATTTATTCTAGCTAAAATTCATTAATGAGGGAGAAATCTCCTATTCCCTTCTGCAAGGATATAATTTCCTCGAAGGACTGCACTTTGTCGAAGCGATGGGTGACCCAAAGTTTCACACTTGAGCTTGTAACAGCTTCTATGTATCGCATATTCAAGCTTTAAATCTCCCTCTCCCACCTGCACAAGGCTGGAAATAGGAACTTACTTAATAGTACTCTAGAGAAAAGAGATTATAGGAAGAAGCAGCACTTTTTTCCTTCCTTGAGCTCATCAGAGCACTTCTGTAAAGACCAGTTTAAAGGTATTAATTTTACAGAGCATTTTGTCAAATACCTCAGTGGATCAGATCATTATTAATTGGTTAGGCCTCATGACAAGTGGTGGGATAGAAGTTAGGCAGACCCACCTCTCTCTACCCAAGCTATAGGGACCCCAGTTTACAATGGCCAGAGGCCCCAGTGAAAACCCAACCAGGCAAAAGCAGCAGACAAAATTCTGATTTTCAGTCACCTTCCACAAAATTAGCTCTAGACCACAGCCAATATTTGAAAGATTTAGATTTTCCTGCCATGCTCAAGTTACTCACCTTCATCAAGCGTACAAGGTAATGCTACCGCAGGTTGCACAAAGATGTTCTGCAGGAGAGGTGGGACAACAGCATTGCTCCAAGGAAACCAAGAGGTACCTGGAGATTCCTGTACACCATCCACTAATCGTTGTTAAATGGAAAATGCAGGGCTTCAGCCACTTTGATCCAGCCTCAGAAACAGGCCTTGGTTTTAATTCCTGGTTTGTCCAAGCGGAATCCTATTCCTAACACAAACTGTGCCCAGTATACACAGTTCCATACACCATAAATCACAAAAACCAGTTTAGACAATAGGACCTAAGATATTCTAGACAACAGAAATGACAACCTACACCATTTCCACTTGTGAAATAAATGCTGTATTCCCTTTCAAATTAAAATGTTGCCTCCACTTCCCCAGTGATAAGACAAGGGTCAGCAACCCCCTTCTGCCCTTCTGCCACCACTTCACACCAGTTTAAGACACTGGCACAAGCTAATCCACGCTGCAACTGGGAAAAACCACACACGGCGTCAAGCACTGGTTTATACTGGCAGGGTTTAAGGTGTGAAATTTCTAGTGCTGGCACCTGTCTGATACTATCTTCGCCTCATGTATATATCAGCTTTTTGTTACTACGCAGCCCTTGAAATCATAAACACCACCACCTCCTTGCATGCCCCAGGAATGACTGCGAATCCCACTGGACAGATACCAGCAGTTCCCAGTTCTGCTACACTATGGGACTTTAAAGACCACCCAGTCCTACCCCCCCTGCCCTGGGCAGGGACACCTCCCACCCAAGGTCCCACCCAAGGGACGTGGCTGAAAAGCAATCTCTCCTGGGTTTATTTTAACCTGGAGCAGTTCCTCTGTGGCAAGTGGGAGGTGGGAACGAGCAGTTGGGGACTGGCAAGTAGCTTTAACTCATATAAGTAGTAATCATTGACACATAGACTCACAGAATGGTTTGGGTTGGAAGGGACCTTGAGGACCCTCTTGTTCCACCCAGTCCCACCCTCCTGCCCTGGGCAGGGACACCTCCCACCATACCAGGTTGCTCCAAGCCCCCTCCAACCTGGCCTTGAACCCCTCCAGGGATGGGGCAGCCACAGCTTCTCGGGGCAACCTGGGCCAGGCTCTCACCATCCTCACACCAAAGAAATTCTTCCCCACGTCTCAGCTCCATCTCCCCTCTTTCAGTGTCAAACCCTTCCCCCTCGTCCTAGGGCTCCCCTTCCTCATCAAGAGTCCCTCCCCAGCTTTCCTGGAGCCCCCTGAGGAACTGGAAGGGGCTCCAAGGTCTCCCCGGAGCCTTCTCTTCTCCAGGCTGAACCCCCCCAACTCTCTCAGCCTGTCTTCATAGGAAACAATTAGGAAGAAGCTTTTGTTTAGAAGCACCCAGACTCATTTCAAGAGTTAGTAAGTCCAATTCCTAAGAAACACACGTCAAATATGTAACTTTAAAAGCAGAAATCTTCTTCAGGTTCTATTTTCATGGCCTACATTTTGTTTATCTTTATTAAGAGGACTGATTTGCATTGCAAATGTGCTGGAGGCATGGAAAGACTGAAATTCTGATCTTCAAGTCAGGGTAATTATCCAACCAGCAGAGAACCATAGATGGTTTGGGTTGAGAGGGATCTTAAAGACCCCCCTTACCCTGGGCAGGGACACCTCCCACCAGAGCAGGCAGCTCCAAGCCCCCTCCAACCTGGCCTTGAACCCCTCCAGGGATGGGGCAGCCACAGCTTGTCTGGGCAGTCTAAAAGTTGCCCAGAGATAATGACACAAAAAGTACCTCCCTTGCAATGGCACTGCCTGCAGATCCACGCTGCAGCTCGGTGTCACACACCACAGGGTGACAGCGCTAACACTGTAACCCAGCTAATTTCGAGCAGGTAATTAATCACAGTGTCACCGATTACACTTCTGAAAAATGTCTTATGGACAAAACACACACACACACCCGTCGCCCTTCCACATTGCTCATCCACATTTCTAAGGCACATACTTTCGGTCACTGAAAACTCATCAAGCATTTCAGTAATTCCCACTACTCGGCCTTGCCCGACACCAAATGGAGGTTTCAGTAGATGAACCCAAACTGTGCATTTCTCCCCAGTTTTCTCTTTGCAGTTTCAGACTACTCCGGTCTGAAGCTATGGATACTTCAAATATGGCTTCCTAAATTAGAGAGGAAGATTTTTTTTCTACTTGAGATACAGCCACTAATGAAGAAGAGGTGATGAAAACCCCATTTCCAAGCCAAGGTTCTCTGTTGACAGGACTCTTAGTTTCTACAACCCCTTTTCTAGCCAAAACTTTTCACCCCAATTATTTACCACTGAAGGGTGAGCTGAGAAGCTGGCACTGCTGAGGGTGCTTTTGATGATGTCTCTTAGAAAAATCTTGATATACATAGAATCATTAGAATTGTTGAGGTTGGAAGGGACCTTTAAGATCATCTAGTCCAACCATCAACCTAACTCTGACAACAACCGTCGCTAAACCATGTCTCTAAGCACTGTCAACACGAATATTTTAGAGCATTGTCATCTTCAAGAAAGATTTACTGGGAAGATACATCCAGAGGTGCAAAAGGGTGAGATGAAAGGGGGTAGAGAAGAAAAAAGGCTTTTTTTCCTAAGAGTACTAACAAAGTCTGTTTCAATTCCTTACACAGTTACAAACACAAAAATCTTAAAGAGTCGTCAGTTTGTTTTGAAATGTTTCAAATGAACGAGGTTTAATGAGCTGCTGACCCATCCAATCTGACTGTAAGACGGCGCTGACTTCCCGCCGACGCTCTAATCCAAAAAGCAAGCCTCAATTTTTCCTCCCCGAGAAAACTATTTCCCGCAAGCAGCGTTTGGCACAACCTGTTATTTGAACAGCCTCACTCTGTCGCATCGTGAGGGAAAAGCCATTCGCCCTCATTCCAAGGGAGGGACAATCCAAACACGAAAAAGCTCCACAAAAGCGGTGTTGACACAGAGACCATACCTGCAACTGCAAAACCCCGACACTGCCCTGTTTTCTTCCTCTGAGGCTCAAATTTCTGGAGCAGAAGCACACAGCTTCCACGTCGATAGACACAGCCTGGCATTAAGCACTAATAATTAAATATAATGATATTTAATTAAAGTAATAACGCAAAGATAAATAATTAATTCTGTGCAGTTTCTCTCATTCCCCTTCACCATAAACATCCATGTTCCAGAACTGGAATCACATCCCTATGTACTGCAGCTGAAAGAAAATCACATTCCCATCCCCTTGCAGTTACTTTTTTCATCTGTTGGAGGCTGAGCCTTTAATAATATAGTAGTTCCTAGAATGACATGGGCTTGGAAGGGACCTCTGGAGATCATCCAGT
>VXBJ01000072.1:3042-42185 GCA_013400055.1 Nycticryphes semicollaris | reverse complement strand
CCAGGGCCCATTGCTGGCTCCTGGGCATCCTGTTGTCTACCAGGACACCTCAACAATAGTTGAGGAAAAAAAACCAAACACCCATCATTTCTGATCACCTCATCATTGTTCAGGACAGATTACAGCATTTCACAGCTTTTTTTATTCGTAGTATTTTTCACTAAAGTGTCTCTAGCTTGTGGGGTTTATTTGAGAGAAAAAGGGTGAACAGAAACAGTGCAGCAACCACGGAGTGAAACCATTTCCAGCACCAGCCATTTGGGGTGGAACAGCATCCAGTCAGTCCCTTCACTTCTCCCAGCATAGCTACCACTTGAGATAAATGTAATTGTAATAATTCAATAATAAGCACTGGTTATCTTACAAATCTTAACGATTCGGAATGATCCCGTCCTCAACAGCACACTGAATACTGGAAGAAAACCAGTTAAAAGAAATAATCCATACCTGACCCCTGTTTTATGGCCACCAAAGGGACAGGGGTGGACAGAGACAAGAAGAGTCTTCCCATCTCTCCATGCTGGAAAAGATACTGTGACTGGGGGTGTGATTTGTGGCCTTTCTTCTACAGAAACAGCCAAGCATCTTGGTTTCATCTAGAACAAATGTTCCCTTCCCCTGACACACATTTCCCATTTCTCAGCTGCTTCTTTCTTTTTCCCCCTCTTATCTTCCCAGTGTGATGCTATCGAGGCAGTGAAGTTTTCTCACGTGCTAGAGAGGAGGTTACCTAAGAGTTTTAGAATTGAAGTGACACAACTGCTTCTATTCAGTACCACCCCAGCTCTTTCTGATATTTTCTAAGCACAGGAAGCCTATTTGCACTTCAAATAGTCTTTCCCACCTTCACGTCGCTGAAGTCCTCCCCAAGAAATCACCTTTAGCTGCCGGGTATTCTGAGCAGAGACTGGGTTGTGTTCTCAAAGCCTATTACCTGATCAAATCTCACAGCTTACTCCTCTCAGGCAAGCCAACAGAATAATGAAACAAAACATGGGAAGTAATTTCTAACCTGGTGGAGTTTCGTTCAATTTTCATTCAATTAGAAGAGCAATGGGAAGAGGCAAAGTGCACACTCTGCCCCCCCTACACTTACCTGCCCAAGAGACAACGACAACTTCTGAAATAAACCAGTAAGGAGGGAGAATGCCTCTGGGTGGGGAGATGTATTTACTACACACACGGTTTGCAATGTGCAGGATTGAATTTGACAAATTGAGAGTTGGCAAATTTTCTGTTTCCTTCATTTTCTGTTCACAAATCAACAGTAAATGCTCAACAGAAAAGCACTACAAGCAGGAAAAAAAAATAATCCTACTTTACGGAAAATAAGAACTCCCCGGCAGGTAGGGCAACCCTGAGTAAAACTGTAAAACCATAAAAAAGTTAGTATTTTAGAAGTGAATGCCAACTACTGCTTCTGAAATACCATTAATCATTTTGCAGGAGAATTTCTTCTGAGATTTACGAGTGGACTAAGCTCAAATTCAAGAGCCAAATGTTCTATCTGCATTTTTTTGTTTGCTTCTGGTGGGGTTTTTTTTTTGATAAGTTTTTTTAAATAAAGCAGATCCTCCCATGCATTTCCACATCAGCTGATAACTCTCCGAAAGCAGACACACCCAGTGCCACATCATTTTCCAGCAAACAAACTCAGACGACTGATAAAGCCTACCCGCTAGAACGCACCTAAAATTCTATGTGCAAACCACCCAATATTCGCACTCTGCATTTCACAACAGGTGCCCAACTCACCATAAAGGGTGAATAAATCGTTTATTGTAGCCGTTTATTGTGCTTTTCATAGGCTATAGCCCAGTTCCAAGAACTATCAGATGCCATTTGAGCAAGCCATCCATATAAATGAGCACAGATGAAAACTTGCCTTACTGCTACTCCCTTTTAAACAGAAAGCAATTCACCAGGGGAAAAGAAGAAATCTTATTCCCTTTGTGTAGGGGAGCTCACATTCTAACTCTACACAATCAAAGGCACCATGTGCTTTTTTCCTAAGGTTATACTCAGAGCCTCGCAGAAATCCTTTGTATAACCTCAGGTGTATTTTAGGCAGGCTAAGTCATTATCAAATTAGTGACAGGAGAAATCCAACAGAAAGATACAAGAAACAAAAAAATCACCAGTAAGAAAAAAGGAAGAAAAATCCAAACAGTACTAATGGAAAAAAAACCCCAAACACTAGTAATGGAAAAAAAAAAAACCAAACCCAAACACCAGTAATGGTAAAAAACCCCAAACACTATTAAGAGGAAAAAAAAAAACCCCAAAGCCAAGCTTTATTAATGGGGAAAAAAAAAACCCAACCAAAAACACCAGTAAGAAAATAAACACTAGTAAGAAAATAAAACACTAGTAAGAAAAAGACTGCTGCCTCTCATACCAAAAACTATTGCATACCCTTATTTATTATTATTGTGAGTCTCTTCGGGTCTAACATTCTTTCACCGGGCTGTACAGATTTCCCTCAGCACCTGCAAACATCGTATGAAAAGGGCAGAAAAGAAGAAATACAAAGAAACAGAGATGTTGGGCCACTGCATTTTGGAGGATTTGCAGGATTTCAGTTGATTTAATTATTGTCTCTTTGGACTGACAATACATAAGTATTTCAACACGTCTTTCAGTACTCTGCCTTAATGGATGAGAGCAGATTTTTTTTCACTTGATTTTCTCCCATTAGAGAACACATTTTTTAAAGTGTTCTTTTTTTATTTATTTAATTTTTTTACTGTCAAGGTTCTTGCCTGTAAAGAAGCGATGCTGTTTGTTGGGAGGTGGCTCAGACCCATGTGACAAAGCAGGGGTTGGGAAACTCTCTTTTCTCCAAAAGTGCCCAGCAATGAGCTGTTTCAGGGAAGAACGTACCAAGATCTCAGCTTACAGGGATAATTCCTCCTGGATATATTCCCCCTCCTTCCTGACAATCTGCAATTTGGGGGCGTCCTGGGGCAGAGAGAGCGTGTGTATCTCTGTATTTAATTGCCTGTCCACGGCTTGGTTAATTGAACTGCCCATGGGTTATTACTGGCAGGTTTTGAACCCCACCTCGAGTTTTGGTAACCACAACATCCGAGGGCAGTAAATTGCAAAGCACAAAAGTGTACCTTCTGAAGAGGTACTTCCTCCTCTTTGTTCTAAACCAGCTGCCTGTTTCATTTTATGGCATCTACTCCTGCTCTGTGACAAACGACTAACAACCGCCGGCGGCTTCACTTGCCGTGATTCAGTCGGTGTCTCCCACATCCCCGATTCAGTTGTCTCTTTTTCTAAGCTGGTAAAAACAAACAAACAAGCAAAAACCCCTTTTTTTCCCCTTTTTTTTCATAGCAGTTGAAGATCTTTGTTTATCTTTATTGTCTTCTGCACATTTTGGTTTTGGTTCATAGTGTATATTTTTAAATCAAGGGATATTGNGAGAAGAAATCTCCTGGAGAGTGATGGAAGGAGCTGGGACTGTTTAGTTGGAGGAAGAGGAGGCTGAGGGGAGACCTCATCACTCTCTACAACTGCTTGAAAGGCCATTGTAGAGAGGTTGGTGCTGGTCTCTTCTCACAGGGAATTAGCCATAGAATAAGAGGGAATGGCTTCAAGCTGCACCAGGGTAGGTTTAGACAGGACATTAGGAAAGATTTTTTCCCAGCAAGAGTGGTCAGACCCTGGAATGGGCTGCCCAGGGAGGAAGAGGTTAAGTCCCCATCCCTGAATGTGTTTCAGAGCAGTTTAGATGTGGTGCTGGGGGAAATGGTGTAGGAGAGAACTTCCTAAAGTAGGGCTGATGGTTGGACTCGATGATCCTAAGGGCCTTTTCCAACCTGAATGATTCTAAGATTCTGTGAAAAGCAACCACTAAACAAAGCGTGGGTACACCACAGAGAGGGAGAGACGCAGACACAAGCCCTATACGCTCACCTAATCAGACTTCACACCTAAACTGAAGGAAGAATTAAGTGTTTTAAGACTGCTAATAGCATACTAAACGTCCTTTTGTTAACCACATTATTTTTCATGATGTAGGTCATGCAATGCACCAATTACCCACAGGTTAGAAAGACACCTTTTTAGAGATTAAATGACTTCCAGAAATTGTCAGTTGAGGAGGTCGTACATGTAATTCCTCAACATGTATTCTGTGAACATCCACAGAGGAGGGTAACTTGTAGCCTATTGCATTCATTCTGATACTTGTAACACTATGCAGAAGTTGACACAAATTGAAAATTCATTATCTACGTCATGGATTTAGAGCCAGATATAAACAAAATAAGAACATAAATGAAACACTTTCAAAACTCAGATCTTCAATTCCAAGTATCAGCCTGGAGCAGAAATTTATGTCTGAGCTACAGTATTAAATGGCCCAAACACGGAAAGGCTCAAAAAGAACATCCTTTCAGACTCTTAATTACTGCTGCACTGAAAACTAGAGGCTAGCAAAAAGTCTTCACTCCGTGGTGACAGGAGGAGGGAAAACAGGGAAAAGAAATGCAGGATGGGCTTCATCAACAATCCTTATGAGACAACTAATTAAAAATACAGATAGAAGGCCCAGGACAAGATAATTGGTGGAGAATCTAGAAAGTGAACTGACTCAATTTTTAGTGCTTTAAGTGTAAGCTGAGGAATTCTACAGAACTCAGTTACCCAGCAAGCAGAAAGCTGTCCCTGCCATAATGCCAGGCAAATACATAGGAAGCAATAAACTTTATTACAGGAAAAAAAGAAGTCCAATGGTCTTTTGAAAGAAGAGAACTCTCTTGCTGCACTTCTCTACTCTCACTTATCTACAGCCACAAATGGGCTTCGGTGACTGAAAACCAGCAACAGGGGAAAGGAAAACGGAGACATCCTTCCTGAACAGTTCTCAGCTGGTGCTTTAAGCGTTTGTATAATCAGTATGAAGGGATGCTGCATCAGCAAAACCTCCTCAGTGCTTTCAAGAAATATCTTCATTTTTACCATTGCAATATCTACAAAGAAGTGGATGAGGCAGCAGAAGGGAACACAGCTTAGAAGAGAAGGGAAATAGCTCTAAAAACCATCGTTGCCTGATGAACAGAAAAAAAATCACAACATGCGTGTGGCCACTGCCTCTGTCTCTGACGGAAGAGAATTTCATGTTTTTAAATAGTTATATTAACACAGCTATATGTGCTCCATGAGGCAATGACATATACAACGTTACATGGTATTTGCCTGGTCCCCAGGTATAAATCTGTAACTTAGCTATGGGACCTTACTAAAAATTAAATAGATCATTTGAGCATAGCAACTACTTAGACTCTATAAAAGGTACTTGTGTTTAACAAAATAAATCTGTAGCTAAGCTAAACCATTGCATGGAAAGGTACTGAGAGGGGTTAAAAAAAAAAAAAGCATTCTAGAAAAGACCATGTAGGATGTCAAAAGAGAGAAAGACAGACTAAAAGCTAAATTCTTGGAATGTAGACCACAAGAGAGGACACTACGACACTGCAAAAAGATATACTACTTTATTCCCTCCTCCATCCTCTCCCCAAATCATGGGTTGCTTAAGTACTGGTGACTTAATTAAAGAAACAAGCAGGGTACTCATTTGGATAATTATTATACCATCTCCTTATGATACTGTCTACACATGTTCCTTCAGCCAATAAATATCTACCCCAAGTGTGCTTAAGTCCAGGCTTTGCTGTTAAAGCTTGGAGGGGTTGATCCCCCAAGAACCATAGAATCACAAAATGGTTTGGGGTGGAAGGGACCTTAAAGACCACCCAGTGCCACCCCCTGCCCTGGGCAGGGACACCTCCCACCAGACCAGGTTGTTCCAAGCCCCATCCAGCCTGGCCTTGAACCCCTCCAGGGATGGGGCAGCCACAGCTTCTCTGGGCAACCTGGGCCAGGCTCTCACCCCCCTCACACCAAAGAACTTCTTCCCCGCATCTCAGCTCCATCTCCCCTCTTTCAGGGTCAAACCCTTCCCCCTTGCCCTGTAGTTCCACTCCCTGATTAGGAGTCCCTCCCCATCTCTCCTGTAGGACTCCTTTAGCTACTGGAAGGCTGTTCTAAAGAGTTTTTTAAGGTTTTTAAGGTGCACATTACCAGCTTGGTGGCACAGATACCCAGCAGAGTTCAAGTGCTTCCCTGATCTGCAGCAGAGTGATACATAACAGAAAAGGAGAGATTTATTTCCTCTGTCACAGAATTCCCACAAGCCACAAAGAACAAGAAGTTGCATTAAGCTTTGCTGATAACTGCACCCAGGTTTCTCCAGCGCCCTGATATTTTTTTTTTCCCCCCAAAACCTCCTCCCACCAATGTACCAAGCAGATGGTGTGATGATGTTTTTAATGCAAAACAAGATTAAAGGTTAAACCCAACAACAAATCTTTCAGAAAACATTTAAAGGACGAATGACTCTCAAACCTTCCCAGTTGCAGGGAGATCTGCTGATCCAAAAGGGTGCAAGAAGAGGCTTCAACTCCAATGCCTAAGAGCACTGTGCTAATTTGCCATTATTATCTATACGTCGCTTCCTGCACTTGCCACACCGCTGTGAATTACCCCTTTGATGTCTCATAGCTTCAAGCCCAGCAGTGCATCACCCCACTCGCTGCCACCTGTAATTCCACCCCAAGAAATGACAGTTGTCTGCTCCTGACATTTAATTTGAACTTTTTTATGATGGCCTTGAAGGGTGGATGGCAGGTTTGCAACACAGCCTGGAGGGTTTCAAGGGTGCAGTTGGGAAAAGAGTTGCAACAGAAGCCAACCACACGGATCTCAATCCATGGGCTTGGGGACAGAGCTAAGCGAGTGTCCTCCACCGAGCAGGTCCCTGACTTTAAAAGGACGCCTGGTTCATGCTGTTCCCATCAGAGGTACAAGGAAGTGGCCATACATTCACTCTGCCCATCCACCACGCAAATCACAGGTTTCTGCCACATCTTATGCAGAAGAAAAACAGCAATTCACTAAATTCAAACACGAAAACACAGCAATGATTACCCCACAGCAAGGAAAGCACCAACGCCACATCCAACCTTCAGCTCTCCCTATCAACGGCGGAGTTAAAAATCTACAGCATGAAGCCTGTTGGTGGTTTTCAGCTCATCTACCACTCAGGCCTTAAAAGAAAAATCAAGTTTAAACACTCATTAGCTAAAATACAGCAAATTGCATCACAACAGTAACTAACTGCTCCAAAAGCACAGTGGACGTGGTTTTAGGTAAAAAAGAAACTCATTAGCCATGAAGAGAATATAAATATTCTAGTTTTCCACACAGGATAGAGTCTGAATCTGGGAAGAAAAACGTAACACGCACTTTGACTCATGCAGCAATTTTTTTCATTCCCACTGAACAATTTTGCATTGAACAGAGTGAAGTGAGGCTGTAACAGGGGCAGGATTCCTCCAGCTCTTATCTGACACCGTGTAAACACTGTGAAGTGCGGTGGAAAGATAAAGTTCTCCATCTGCTGATGGTTGCTACTGTTAGCCAAAGCGGGGTCAAAAGTTACCTCACCCAACTTTTATGCAGGAGGGTTTTTTAAGCCCTTAATAATGAAGCCACATTGCTATCCATTTGGAGGAAAAAAAAAACCCCAAAAAACAAACCCAACTTTGTGTGTAAGAGACTCAGCCAGTCAAAGACAAGAGATAAGGCATGTAAAGGACCGGTTAAGCTGAACCCAGAACAAAGCAATCTCAGTAATCGATAACTAGAGGCAAGAAAATTAATCAACCGTTGTACGATCCCCTGCAGAACTGATTCCCAAGAAATTATCATTAGTCTCAAAAGTTACTCTTAATAAGATTTAAGTATCCTCCAAAAAAAAAATCAATGGACTGAGCTTTTAGTAGCACATTCAAGCAAGGAAAATTGACCATATTATTATTAGCCAAAGATTTGGAAGGAGTGGGCCCAATTTCCCGTACTATTAAAACATCTAAGGCAAGCCACTAGCCGTTTCAGTTTTCCATCATAAAAAGGATAACTGCATACTTTAAACATAATTAATCTTACACTAATCTATGACAGAGTGGGAGGTATTTGTTGGCTGTATTCCTTTTGATACCAATTCAATTTTACAATCTCGAAGGAAGCAAGTGTGTTGAAACCCCCAATCAAATCTTAAACAAACATGAGACTGTATTTCAAAATCTAATAGACAATTTAGCTCAATTATTTCCATTCTTTAAAGAAGAGAAGTGGCCAAGATTTAATCAACCAGTGCTGACACACATTGCATAGAAGGGAAAAGGATTATTTTGTCCAGAGTTTAACTCCAGGAAAAATGAAGTACCAAAGGGGCTTCCTACAGAACAGAAAGAAAAGCATCCCGCTGGTGATCACAGGGACCCATATTTAAATACACGTGAGAGTTTTTCTTTCTGGTGTCACAGAGAAGAGAAAGGACGCAGCAGTTTGTGCCGCTGGGATCAACTCGTGGTCCCTATTCCATAAAATTCTCTGAGCTGCCAGAAATTGCTGCCAATGGAAGCACTCCAGAAATTGGAGAAATAACTATGACAGACACGCCAGACGGCTGGCCCCTCTTCAAAGGCCTGGGAGTGCAGGGTGGGGAAACCACGGGTGGAGTGAAAAACAATAATCCTAACTTAATTATAAATACAGCTTAAAAATCCCTTCCACGTGAAAAGTTCTCCTGCTCTGTATCATGAATACCTCCGGGGCTCAGAAAGCTGCCTCGAACACAAAACACTCGGAATGATTCCCTCATGAGTGGCTCTTAAGTGGTAATACAGGTGAAGAGGACATGGGAATATGCCTCAGTAAGTGCTCCTTCAACAAACTGCTTGAGTCAGCTGTTATTTTGCTCCAGGCTGGAGGGCTGCAGCCTGTCCTGAGCTGTGGCCTCTGCAAAGGAGAAGGTGTGAATGACCCAGGAAACATTTTGTGGCTGTGCTCTCCCAACATCCAAAAGCTTTCTCCCCTCTCTTACTTGACTCTGACAACAAGCTCCCTGGGCTTTTTTGGCGTCACTCATCTCCTCCCCACGTTCTTCCACCTTTCCCTCACCCTCAGGTGTGACTATTTTCAGGTTCAACTGTTTTAACCACGAACAGCGAACGCGCCCAGAGCTCACTCCACTTGTTCAGCAGAAAGGTCTCCTGGAGTTCCCTGCAAACACAAGAGTCCTTTTGTGTTACATATTTTGTCTACTTTTGTCTAAGCTGCAAAGAAATCCAGTTTTACAATTCCCTACATCAACTACTTTAAAACGCACCCTTTGGGTTCGAATGTAACCACTGAGGTCTCAGCAGAAAAAGAAAATAAATAAAAAAAATAAAATCTAACATTTAACAAATAGCAAGCAAACATGGCCGTAGTGATGTGTGCCAGACAAGAAAAGAGCTCAAGGTGCTGTACAAAGCTCTGTGTTTAAAAAAATATATGGAACCAGTCCTTGAAGTGTCAACTGCCACTTCAGCATTGAGAATTGTTATAAATTACACTAAGACAGTACAAAGCTACCACGGACTGTGATAGAACTAAATGAACCCAAAGGAAAGCTTTATTGGGTGGGTTTTTTTTTTCCTTGAACTGAGAGCAAGCACTACTTGAGTGAAGCCACTTTCGGACGCGTCTGAATCACGACTGTAAAGCGTGATAATTGGAGTTCCCCACAATTCACAAACTGGGTAGGAAAAAGATCACAGGCCTTGGAAACTATTGGCTCTGCTTCCTCGTCTGCCTTTCAACACTTGTCACTAGAGAGGCACGTTACCAACATCAACCAACACATCTCCTTAGGTGATAAGCGATAGCAAAAGATGTCTGAAATAACTCCATGCCACCTACAAAGGCTGTAGAGGCTCCCAAGGTTTCTAAATAGTTTATTTGCAGAGCATTAGCAAGTGCAAACAGAAAAATGGCACTAATTTTCACATAATCTTTTTAACCTTATCTTGATAACTTCTGTAGAGACAGCAAATATGTAACCCCACTAAAAGCTAAAAAACAGACCGGGGGCATTAGGTAACAGGGGGTGGTACCAATGGAATTTTTCATGATCCTGGTGCCATCAGGCCCCATTGCTCCTGTCCCTACTCCAGGGCACGAAAGCCAAGGAGGGAGCCCCAGTTTGGGCTGGGACTGGTGGGGAGAATCCCCCCATGGTCGGTCCACCATAGTGTCATAGAACTGTTGTGGTTAGAAGAGACCTTTCAGATCATCAAGTCTAACCACCAACCAATCCCACCAACAACCCGTGTCCCTCAGCACCATGTCTGCCCAGCTTGTAATCCCCTTGGATGGGGACTCTTCCAAAGCCTGACAAATCTTTGGGTGGAGAAATTTTTCCCAATATCCATCCTAAACCTCCCCTGGCACAACTTGAGGCTGTTTCCCTTGTCCCATCGTCTGTTCCTTGGGAGAAGAGACCAACACACACACACACACACACACCCAGCTACCCCCTCCTTTCAGGGAGTTGGAGAAAGCCAGAAGGTCTCCCCTCAGCCTCCTTTTCTCCAGGCTGAACACCCCCAGCTCCCTCAGCTGCTCCTCACAGGACTTGTTTTTAAACTCATCACATTATCAAAATAGTATACAAGACACACGAGTAGTGTTCTCACTTTACTGAGGCAATATGCATCTAATTCCTCCAACAACTCACCAGTTTCAAGAGCCAGAAATTTCTGTTCAGCAGCTGCTGTTGAGCACCAAATGTTGTGAGGGCTTCTTAAAAATTCCTTTTTAGAAAAACCTTCCATTCCAAAAGTCAGCCTAAGCTTGATCTTGAACATACAGCATGAAAACTGCTCTACCTCATCAGTCTCTGCTTACACAGGCTCGACAGACAATATAAAAATCAGCATCCAAGTGCTTACATTTCATAATCCCTGCACTTTGGGGAGTGTGGCTGTTGGCAGAGTTCTCTACTTCAGCGCGGTGTTTCGCTCGTAAAACAGCCGAACAGAACTTTGAAGGCTTTAGCTCTCATCATAACTGTCACAGCTGCCAAGAAACCAACCCTCTGCGCCGTGTATCTTATACCACTGTCACATCCTCTCCCATTACGTTGCTGACAAAGGGAGGGGGTTTTTCCCCATCCCCAGTATAAAATTCCCTCTGCTTCTAAATAACCAAATGTATTCACACTTCTCTGTGGTTGTGGTGGATTTTTTTTTTTTCAAATCCATGCTTCTTAATAAATACCAACAGCTTCTAGTTTTGCATGATCTAGCAAAACAAAATATAAATCCAGAATAAAATAGAAAGAAAAAAAAAATACCAAATTTTATTCTCTTTTCTTACACTATGTTCTTAACACTGTTTGTACAGCGCCAGGGAAAAAAGGTACATCTTTCTTATTGGAAATATAAGAATCAAATTGCACACAGATTCCTAAAGGTTAGTATAAGGAATTTTTGCCTAAAAAGTGGATTGAGAATTGCTTACCACTACCCACACTTGCAGAATTTAAGTAACGGTACAGCCATTCAGCATCCTGAAATGACTGGTGCTGAGGTTCAACACGTGCCAGGGCACGGGGGCAGCTGGAGGCTGAGGATAGAAGTGGGGAAAGCAGCAGAAGGTGATACCATCTCCTGGGCCTGCAGGTTGGAGCCCCTCTGCTGTGAGGACAGGCTCAGAGAGTTGGGGGGGTGTCAGCCTGGAGAAGAGAAGGCTCTGGGGAGACCTCTGAACCCCTTCCAGTCCCTCAGGGGGCTCCAGGAAAGCTGGAGAGGGGCTTTTGATCAGGGAGAGGAGCCCTAGGATGATGGGGAAGAGTTTGACACTGAAAGAGGGGAGATGGAGCTGAGATGTGGGGAAGAAGTTCTTTGGTGTGAGGGTGGTGAGAGCCTGGCCCAGGTTGCCCAGAGAAGCTGTGGCTGCCCCATCCCTGGAGGGGTTCAAGGCCAGGTTGGAGGGGGCTTGGAGCAACCTGGTGTGGTGGGAGGTGTCCCTGCCCAGGGCAGGGAGTGGTTGGAACAAGAGGATCCTGAAGGTCCTTCCAACCCAAACCATTCTGTGAGTCTATGTGTCAATGATTACTACTTGTATGAGTTAAAGCTACTTGCCAGTCCCCAACTGCTCGTTCCCACCTCCCACTTGCCCCCCAGAAGGTGTGTGTGGCCACACCGTGAACCAAACAGAGGAACTGCTCCAGGTTAAAATAAACCCAGGAGAGATTGCTTTTCAGCCACGTCCCTTTTCCTGGCTCAGTTCTCTCTGCAGCTGGATAAAACCTTCTGCAAACAAAGCGCAGGAAGGAGCAGGAACAGACGACAGACAAGGTGGTTACTGTTTTATGCTCTTCAGAAAGCTACCCGTGAACCTCACCCCCCAAGCACTCTGTCTTAAAATAAACTACGTTCTTTCACCGCCGCTCCAAGCCGGTTCCTGGGGAGCTGGTTTGCATTCCTCACGTGCTTTGGTAATAGATCAATAAATACTCAGCAGGTCTGGCACTATTTAGACAACCAGGTGATATAAATACTAGACACAGATGAATGCAAATTGTGCCCTACAGAAGCCTAAGGGGCCAGGGCTGCAGATTTATGGAAGGCTGTGTGACCAGGCCCAAACAAACAGATTTGGGAGGCACCAGCTTGTCATTTTGGCCTGATTATACTGTAGACGTTGTTGTTGAGTGTGGTTATGGTCTGTTTGGCCAAGACAAGAAAGCAGAAAATAAGGAGAGGGAGCAG
This sequence comes from Nycticryphes semicollaris, assembly GCA_013400055.1. Taxonomy (NCBI): domain Eukaryota; kingdom Metazoa; phylum Chordata; class Aves; order Charadriiformes; family Rostratulidae; genus Nycticryphes; species Nycticryphes semicollaris. The sequence goes on along the minus strand of VXBJ01000072.1, from coordinate 29,508 downwards.
TGGAGAAGTGAGACACCCGGTTTAGTAACAACTCAGTAACTCAAAGATTTGGAAAAGCAACCAATAATTTTATTACATTAAACCCTGAGAGGAGGATTTATGTAATAAATGGCTGCCCCATCCCTGGAGGGGTTCAAGGCCAGGCTGGACGGGGCTTGGAGCAACCTGGTGTGGTGGGAGGTGTCCCTGCCCAGGGCAGGGGGGTTGGAACTCGATGATTTTTAAGGTCCTTTCCAACTCCAGCCACTCTATGATTCTTTTTGGTTTTTCTTTTTAAAAAGGGACTTGCCCACGAAGGCCATTGGATAAAAGAAATCAAGTATTTAGAGAAAAGGGTAATAGCCCTTCAAAGCAATTAATGAAATTAATGAAATTTGCCTAATGTGTGCATTGAAGATAACACGGACAGAAGGTGCAAGTATCACTCCAAGTGGTGACTCAAGAGGCACTTCTTACCTCATGCTCCAACACCCATTACTAACGCCATCACCCTTAGTACTCCTGATTACCCCTGCACCCTTTGACACAACCAACCAAAAAACCATATAAATATATTTACATGTGTGTGTGTGCCTTTAAAGGACATCCCAGTCAAAACAACTACAGCTTCCAATAAGGAGAGGCAAGTTTTCTTTAAAACTCCAGAGGACACTTACGTGGCCCAGCTTTTAAAAGGAGCACTTCTTTTTATTACTATAGAATCTTACCAAAACATTTCATTTGGGGGTTAAATAATTAATAATAATAACAACAACAGTAATAATAATAATAATAAAAATCTATTCATGACATCTTGTTTTCTTTCCATTCAGAACTAAAATGGAAACCTGAGCAGGAAATGGTAAAAACTAAACCCTTGAAAACCATGGAAGAGAGAGAAGCTGGGGAAAGAAACACTTTTTACAAAAATCTTATTTTTTTCTCTACAATAAGAACATTAAAAACAGGCAGAGTGGTAAAGGGGTTTAAAATAGTTCAATTCCTGATCACTGAAAATAACAGCAAATTTCCCCATCAACCTCTATAGGGCCAGAATTTACCTTCAGAAAAAGAAACTCTACAGAAGGGAATGTCTATCTAAATGCATAGACGAAGTCATTCTGACCACTCCTTTTCTTATTCTTACCTTAAAAATTGTATTTGAATCTTTATGTTTCCATGTTACTCAACAAAGAGTGTGGAAGAAGCATTCCCAGAAGAGAGAGAAGGCTGTAATCACCATCAAATGGCGATTTTAAAGTAGAAAGGTAACTTTTAAGCACAGATAAAATGACAAACAGGATTTTCACAATTAGCTTCAAGAACATAAAATATCCAAAAAATGTAACAAGCCCAGGATATTGCAAATAAATTGAAGGTGGAAACAAAGAAGCAGCAAAATTGAAACTGCTTCCCAGGGAATCATAGAGTTGGTTGGGGTTGGAAGGGGCCTTAAAGATCATGGAGTTCCAACTCAATGTGCCCAGTTTCTGGGCACAGAAACACAGTTGAGATTCCTTTTTGAGGATGTCAGCGCATTTCCCCGAATTTGGAGCCCAAAGAAAGTGGAAGAAACAATAGAAAGAAATATTCTTAGGCACAATTTTGAACTAACTGAAGATGAAGCTCCCTCGATGCAAGGGAGATGATGTAAGTCATCCACAGCTTGTACAACTCAGAAGGAACCAGATGGGGTGGAAACCAAAGCAGAAAGTGACTGTGAAAGCGCAGCTGGAGAGAAGAAGTCACAACAAAAGAGCAGACGGCCTGTACTGAGAGATGACACTGAACCACAGCAGAATCTCTGACATTTGCTTATCCAAAGGCAAAAAAAAAAATCAGTATTTTTACTCCGTCCCTCTTTACCACAGCAGCTGCTTTTCAGCTCTCGTAGGTTCTCAGTTGTTAGGAGAGAGCAAACGCACGGGCTGCTGGTGGCTATGAAAAAGAGAGTTTTTAGTTGGTACAGATCTGTTCTGGGGACATAGATGTAACCACTGTGTCATCCCAACAGCAAATCCCCATGACAGAGGGGGTTAGACCAGTATTGATGAAGTTATGACAGGATATTTGACAAGAAAGGCTGGACCAGATCATCCTTGGAAGGGATCCTTGGTCCTTCCCAGCCTGGAATTTCTATGATTCAGTCAAGCAGATGCTGATCAAACAGAGAGTTACCTGTGAAAAATGCCTGGAGAAGAGAAGGCTCCGGGGAGACCATCCAGCCCCTTCCAGTCCCTCAGAGGGGCTCCAGGAAAGCTGGGGAGGGACTCTTGGTCAGGGAGGGGAGCCCTAGGATGAGGGGGAAGAGTTTGACCCTGAAAGAGAGGAGATTAGGATGAGATGTGGGGAAGAAGTTCTTTGGTGTGAGGGTGGTGAGAGCCTGGCCCAGGTTGCCCAGAGAAGCTGTGGCTGCCCCATCCCTGGAGGGGTTCAAGGCCAGGTTGGAGGGGGCTTGGAGCAACCTGGTGTGGTGGGAGCTGTCCCTGCCCAGGGCAGGGGGGTGGGACTGGGTGGTCTTCAAGGTCCCTTCCAACCCAAACCATTCTGTGATTCTACGATCTTCTAGGACTTCTAACATGATGCTTCCTATAGGATATGGTTAATTAATTGCTTTTAAGATGGGTTTTTAAAAACTGCTAAGAAATCACAACTTGATAGCCCCTTCTGCTGTGTTTTATATTTGAAAAAACAGAATTTTTTACACTTAAAAAGTATACTGAACACTTCCAGATGGCTGCCTTTCCAGCAGCAGTGCCAGCTAAATGCCCCTGTCATGCCTCCACCACGACTGGGGTCCTCAGGCAGAAGAGACCTAAGACAGGTCTCTGAAAGAGAAGGAATCAGAGAGCAGGGAAATTAGACAGGGTTTTTTTTTTTGGGAGCAATCAGCCAAACGCACACATTCACTTCTCATTTTGCCTGTGTTTGGGGCATTCTTCTTGGCTTTTTTGTTTGTTTGGGGTTTTTTGTTACTAAATCAGTTTCCTTACTAAGTGCATACCTACAGAGCCAGAGGAAGCACCCCAACACACCCAAGGCAATAGTAATGGTGGCAAATCAATACCTGCCACACAAAAATTATAAATAGGAGTAAAAAATCCCATTTAACAAGTGTCCTCCAATAAACCAGAGGAAGCCATTAAAAAACCCCACTTCAAATGGAATAACCTTTTCTCATTTAAAGTGACCAGTATGAAATGAAAGTCAATAATTGATAGCAGTTTCTTTACCGAGCTGAGGCAGCTCTAAAAGAAGGGGGCTCATTACACGGCATCTGATAAGTCCCCGGCAGAGTTTAATGATCAACAATGGGACTGTGTCTGGAAATCTGCTAAACTCCTGACTGCCAGGGAGACACAAACCCCTGCATTTGCAATTTTCCCAGCAAGCTAAAGAAAGCGGGGTGGCTAATTTAATGGATCAAAGCCAAGCAGAATTACTCTATATTCAACACCTGTAGGTCACACGCTTTGCACTTAAACCACGTCAAGCACAAGCACCCTCTTTACCCAGCAGCACAAATCCCACCTCGTTTGAAGCACACTTTTTAATTGGCTATTATTTTAAACCAGTGCTTCTTTCTATTTAACAACAAGGAGAAAATAATGAGAGTTGAAGAAGAATTGCTTTCTTTTGCCCATGGAAAGAGACAACGCGCTTGTTTAATGCAAAGTAGAACAGGATACCTAATGCTCACTTGGGGCAAACAATTGTTCAGGCTTGGAGAAAACCCCTACACATTAAAATAAGCAACTTCTCAACTCCTCTATGACTAGGAAAATGAATAGAGAGACAATAAACAAGCACATGGTTTACATCAATTCCTGACACTTCGAGAGAGCAGAAACTGCAGATGAAAGAATCTGGAGAGTCTTTGCAGGAACAACTAATCCCTGGGGAAAGATTGCTTTGTTTGTGTAATCTATTTTGAAGTATTTGAGTGTGGGAGGAAATAAAATTTAAAAAAAAAAAAAAAAAGCCTTATTCCCAAAGTGCAGTTACCTAGCAAAAGGAATAAATGTTTGCTTGGGTTTTTTAAGTGATGAAAGCACGAACTATGTAAAATATGTTGAGATTAACAGAAACCTAAAAGGAAACACCAGCAGATGCAAGGAGGATTGTACTGGTTTTGGCTGGAATAGCTAATCTTTTTTTCATAGTAGCTCATAGAACGGTCAGAGTTGGAAGGGACCTTAAAGATCATCAAGTTCCAACTCTCTGCCACGGGCAGGGACACCTCCCTGGTGCTATGCCTTGGATTTATGACCAAAACAGTGTTGACAACACCCCCATGTTTTAGCTACTGCTGAGCGGTGCTTACACAGCATCACGGCCTCTTCTGCTCCTCAGCCCACCGCACCAGCAACCAGGCTGGAGGGACACAAGGAGCTGGGAGGGGACAGCTGACCCCAAAGGGAAGTCCCATCCCATATGGCATCATGCTCTGGGGGGAAAAAAGGAGGAAGGAAGGACATTCAGAGAAGACATACTTAAGAAGAAAGTTTCATCTTCCTAAGTAACAGTTACACATGATGAAGCCCTGCCTTCCTAGACATGGCTAAATATCTGCATGTTGATGGGAAAGAGTGAATGAATTCCTAATTTTGCTTTGCTGCCTTTAATAATTCATTAAGTAAAATATGCACTTCATACATTGAAAAAGACAGCTTGCAACACAGGAGAGTGCTTATGGACATGGAGCACTCTGCAGCACTGACAACTAAGGGAAAGTGAAAGTCACATCATTGCCCAAAAAGAAGAAGAATCTACTCCTGTCCCATGCACATACATTTTAAGAAACCACAGGGTGCACCAGCTGCTCAGCTCTGCAGACAGATTCCTACCAAAAGGCTTCTCCCCTGCCCTCCTTTAGGATCACACCATTGGTCTTGGACAACCTGCTGGCCTGTTTGGTATTGCTTCCTCTTCCCTCGTTCTCTCCATCACTCACATATTTCCTACTTCACCAATTTTTTCTCTAGAGTTCCACTCTCTATGTAAACCTCAATCATTTGGTGCTTCCAGCTGGGGGAAGAGATGGTGTAACATCACCTGCAGCCTTCTCTGCTCCTGGTTGAGCAAACAGGATGCTCTCCTGGTGGACAAAAGGATGATCATGAGCCAGCAATATGCCCTTGTGGCCAAGAAGGCCAATGGCATCCTAGGGAGCATCAAGGACAGTGTGGCCAAATGGTTGAGGGAGGTCATCCTCCCACTCAGCTCTGCCCTGGGGAGGCCCCATCTGGAGCACTGGGTCTAGTTTTGGACTCCCCCATTCAAGAAAGAACTGCTGGAGAGGGGACAGCAGAGCAGCACAAAGATGATGAGGGGCCTGGAGCATCTCTGTGCTGAGGAAAGGCTGAGGGATTTGGATCTTTTGAGTCTGGAGAAGAGAAGGCTGAGGGGGGATCTGATCAACAGCTTGAAATCCTTCAAGGGTGGGTGTCCGGAGGATGGGACCAAGCTTTTTTCAGTGGTGCCCAGGGACAGGACAAGAGGGAACGGGCACAAACTGGAACAGAAGAAGTTCCATCTCAACATGAGGAGGAACTTGTTCACTTTGAGAGTGGCAGAGCTCTGGCAGAAGCTGCCCAGAGAGGTGGTGGTGGAGTCTCCATCTCTGGAGACATCTCAAACCCCACCTGGACACACATGACTGTGCGATCTGCTCTGGGTGGAGCTGCTCTGGCAGGGGGTTGGACTGGATGATCTCCAGAGGTCCTTTCTAACCGCATATCCTTCTCTGTTTCTGTGAAACCCAGGAGTCTCAGCTTCTCCTGCACTCCAGCCCCATGTCCACCTTGAACACCTCAGGTTGACTCACCGTACTTTGTCAGTATCTTGCTTGTATTGAGTTTGTCTGGGTGCTTCACACTCTCTTCCTTACATAAATATTATGACTATAAATGTTTTCCGCAACCTGAAGGCAGGGACAGAAAACACAGGGCAAAAAGGCTGAAAAGGCCAAGTATGGATTTAAACAACAGTTTTGTCCACCTGCTTCATGGTGGCTTTAGCCACCTCGGTGTACTTCCTATGAAGCTAACCAAGAATTGTATACCTGAGACATGAATTTGATTTGATTTTGATTCCTCGTGCTGGGCAGTCTGTGCAGCTGCCCTCAGCTTCTGCTGGGAAAGGCCACAAATCTACTTCAAAATCATTCTGTGTTCTTGCATTCAGTGTAAATTAATTTAGAAAGAGGGCTTCAGCACACACTCTCAGATGTCTCTTCTAATTTCACAGTCTCCATCCAGCCACTTCCCAAGGCCCATTCACCCTTGGCATGTGCCAGCCAAACCTCCCAGTCCCCAGTTTGCACTAAATGAGTTTAACTACAAACACGTTGTCGGGTTCTGGATGCTGGATTACAACAAAATAAAAAATCTGAGAGAATCTAATTTGTGGGAAAGATTTGCTAGCCTTTCCAAACAAAAAGGTTGTTGTTTGGGGTTTGGTGGTTGTTTTGTTGTTTGGGTTTTTTTTTTTTTTCCTTTTCTGCCCACAAAAAAAAAAAAAGTAAGCAGGCAGATATTTAAAATACTTTAATTACCTCAATTCACTTCCATCTCCAAAATATAAATTAAGGTGTTAAACACTGAGAGGACTCACAAGCAGCATCCCAACAACCATGCAAAATACTTCCAGCATCGGGCAGAATACTGACTATAAAGCAGTCAGCTACAGAAACCAAGATATCAAGGGCTATACAAAATCTCACTTAGGTTTCCTCCAGGGTGGGTGTAAATATTTACCAGAAAACTGTATTAAAGGGGAAAAAAAAAAAAGAGAGAAAAAAAAAGAAAAAAGGGTCATCATGTAAAAGCCAGGTATTCTAAATTTTTCCAAGCAAGCTCAGCATAACATCAAATAAAGAAAAAACCTCTCAAATCCTCCCCTGCTACACAGTTTGTATAAATACAAACCATTTTGGCCACCGTAGGCACTGTATAAATGAAGAGCTATAGCCTGGTAAGGGGCTGAGAGGCAACAACCCCCACCAACTGCTGCACAGAAACTTCCAAACACCACCAGAGAGAAGCCGCCGCTCCGCAGTGGCCTGTTCTACATCAGCCACCCTGTTGGTGCTGGGGACACGAGGCTGGCATTGCTCCTGACACTCTAGGAGATAAAAGTAAACGACTTTCCTTATTTTCCAGTGATTATCCGTATTTTCATATTATCCAGTAATGATTCTGGTAATGAACTTCTTAGCTCTCTATTTCTTAGTTTTCTATTTTCTTAGCTTTCAACCAGCACTTGAATTTGAGTTACTGACCTATACAGTTGCTCCCTTCTACTTCTTTAGAATGAGAAAATACTCAATGCTCATGGCTTACGCCGCCTACAACTGTTTCTCCTACCACCTCCTTTCTGCCCCCGCTCTACTGAGCTCCATCATTTTTGTCACTCAACACAAAAAGCTTCCATCAACCGGTTTGTTTCTCCAGTCCAAATTTCTCTTCCATTTTTCCATACATTCCTGCCCTGTGCACGTTTTAACAATACAATTGTTGGTATAAGCTAGAAGAACTGAAACTCATTTTCCACAATTAAGACAAAACCTTGCAAGCAGCCTGTTTTAGAATCCTTCAGGAGGTATACTGAGCGTTGCACTTCAAAGTGAAGAGAAGCACAGGAGAAAAGCATCATTTTCAAATATTGACTCTTCCTATTTAAAAAAAAAAAGCCAAGTTCAGTATATATTCTGTTACCACACCTGATGACATACCTAAAAGCTACATCTAATGTCACAGTTCTCAGCCTTTTCAAGTCTCTTTCCACGTCAGGAGCTTAATGAACAGAAAACCAAACAAGAACTCCAAAGAAGATCAATGTCATTCAACAAAACCCTCTCTCTTTTTTTTTTTTTATTTTTTTTAAGCATTGCATGCATTCTTGAGAAGACAGTGATGACAGATTGAATGTCAAAACCTTTCAAAAATTTTTTCTAACCTTTTAATTTTTATTTTTTTTTAACTCTTAAAAAATAATCATTGTTACTTTCAGCTTACGGAATGTGAAAGCCAAAACCATGTAATAAAAGGTAGGCTATGCCTTCATCTGAAGTTAATTTAGAGACTATTATTTCTTCCACAGGTCTAATCATATTTTATTGCAAGAAATACCTTTCTTTATTATGTTAAGATAAACATTAAGGTGTTTTATTGTGGTAATTTCTTTAAGATAGCAAATATAGTGCTGACATGATTCAAGTCAAGTGCAGGAAGCCAGAACTTTGGAATTCCCTTCCCAGCATCACTCCTGGCTGCTGTTTAGTTTTGGAAGAACCACTGCTGTAGTTTGAGTCTTGGTCTCTGCTCATCTATAAAACACCTTACCTTCAGGGCTGGTGCTGACGTACCTCATACAAGCAAACACTGATTAACAAACACATCGTTTCATCTAAAGCATTAAGTTTCCAGTACGTTCTTTAGGCAACCTCCCTCAGATCCCAGCCCGGCCAAGCTCTCTGCCACGGGCTTTCCCGGTGACTTTAACAGATTTATGCATATAATTAGATGCCTGGCTTAATCAGAGCCGTACAAAGGTAAACTAGGCTTAGTTCACTGTGTGACTCCAGCTGGTTTTTGGGGTTGCCCAACTACAATACGTATCCGCTCTCTGCCACCTCATTCCTGTCCTTAAAAATTAACCTTCCAGGCAACGATAGGTGGAATAGGAACCTCCAGCCACTGAAAATGTAATATAATCAAAACAACAATTTCCTGCTTTTAAAGAAAGCTGATTTCTCAAGACTCCAGTCACAGTGGGGAACAGGACCTTGAGTTCTGAGTTGTTACAAGTCTGAGCAATTAAATCCCATACAAAAACACATTAATACATGGACTACAAGTTTCTTGTAGTGAAGGAAGGTGAGGAAAGATTAATAACCCTGGTATTTAACATGCTCTTATAGCTACAGGCACAAAGAACTTCCCCTGTGCCTGATATGCTATTGGACATTACATTGCACAATACCTATGCACAGCTTCTGGTTTTTCTATTAAAACAGAATATAAAAATTCCAGCTTTCTAACCCACTGGTCACTGCACTGACAGGTCATTCCATCCAGCAGGGAGAGACGTTTGGGTGGTTTGTCAATATCCAGGATGTGAAAAGGCTCCCCTAAGCACAACCTGCTCATCCTTCCATTTTAAGTCTTTCCTCACCAACAGGGAGACTGGAAAAAAGCCTAAAGTCCAGCCGACCCATTCCTGTGCTAGAACTGATATTAGCCATGAACTGCATACTTCTATATAGTACATATATGTATGTATACATAAATATATATACATATACATAAATCCACCATCAGAAGTTACTTCTGCAGCTCTGCATTAGAGGCTTGAGCTGAATTTGATGAGATGAACTCATGTGATATTTTTCTTAGCTTAAACAGCAATTTTTTCAAGCACCGAGCATTAAATTCACAAAAGGAATTTATGTTTCAATTAAAAAAAAAAAACCAAATTAAAAAAAATGACAGTAGACACACAAATGAAAAACTGCCATCTTCACGTCCACCCTCTCAGCTGATTCCCTAGGCACCTCAAACTTTTCCATTCTCTAATCACAGGAAATTTTGCTGTCAGGCACACCCAAGTTTGGCAGGCCCCAGCAGCTTCCCACCCCATCGCGCAGCTTAGTCCCACGCTTGTATTCACAAGCCCTTCTCCAGGGCTTCATCTGAGGGGTTTGATCCAGATGGCACCCGGGCCAGATTCCTCCCCTAGTTGGGGGGTGGTGGGGAGGTAATTGGAGGTATTTGCCCCACTCGGGAGCTCTGTTCAACAGAAGTGGGAGATTTGGGGATATTCCTGTTGGATTCAGACCACCATTTGTCCAAGAAAGTGTTCTATCAGTTCATGTATAGAGGGAAGCTCTTGATCTCTCCTGCTGAGCCCGATACACCTTGCAGGGAACATCAAAGGTCCATCCTGCAGACAGGAAGACTACACACAAGAGCAGGCCATCACCTGGGAGGAGGAAGATTGGCATTCCAGGCTTTGTTTCACTTATCAGCTCTTTTATCCAATGACTTTGGCATATAAAACACCTGAGTTTTTAGTGAAGACAAACGCCTCTGGTAAACCAGAATAAAGCTCCATATTTCCAAGAGAGTCATGGTTTAAAAACCTGTATTTCCCTCCTCTGCATACCTCCAGGCATCTTCCCACAGGTGGAACGTAGGCCCCTGACAGCCGCCCCGAGTTCCCACATATTAGTAAGATACACAGCACACAAGCTCTGTTACACCCACGTGGTGGCTTCACGCAGCATTTCCTTGATTCCACCACCGTTCTGGGGGCTCTTTTTCAAACACACATCAGAGTTTTGGTGGATTTAGCCACGCGTCACGGCGGGGGCACCGATGTCTGCCACAGCAGACTGCCGAAAGCACGCAGCAGCACTCGCTGCTGCAGGGAAAATGCGTTTCACCAAATTAGTTCAGACACCCCCAAGTGTTGTTGATAGTGATTAACAATTAACCCTCTTCCAAGCAGACTCAGAAGTTGATTAACCACTGCACCTTTTATACAGAAAGGAAGCAATTCAGTTTAAGAAAACTAAATAAACCCCATTTAAGATGGTCCCAGAAGGAAATAACCCATTTAAAGGAGCACAGTAAGAGTTCTGAAGGGGTTTCCCCTTATCTGCTTCTGTACTATACTCACAACATACACCAACGTGGTTTACGTGTATCCACGTTACAAGCACTTTCCTGCAGTAGTAAAATGAGCGAACCTGAAACTCTCAAAGTGATTTTATTGCTCATTTTTATAGATTCTCCCAGCCCTTTGATGCGCTGCCATTCCAGAAGGCAATCCCAGCTTCATACCTTTGTTGCTACTGCTCCCCTCCGCCGCACCCATTTCCAGGTTGTCTGTGGGAACAGTATGCGCTGGGAATTCGCCAGGCAGTTCCCGGCGGTAAATCCTCACGGCAGAGAACGCCAAGTCCCACGGAGCTCCACAGGGACCTTCCTCTGCACAATGTCCACTACGGAGAGAGACAAAACAGGACACAAATGAGTCACGGAGACAGAAGCCACCGAGGACATGGTATCCTAGAAAATCCAAGCTCAGCAATGGCTGCCTTCTAAGCGATCTGAAATGAAGACTGGGCTGCTTTATCTCCTGCTAATTAATGAAGGTTAAGCCAGGCTGTATCTAAGTGCCAGAAGATCTAAACATCCTCCTTCTAGCAAAGCAGTATCTATAAGCATGTAAAGGGGGGATCTGATCAACACCTAGAAATCCTTCAAGGGTGGGTGTCAGGAGGATGGGGCCAGGCTGTTTTCAGTGGTGCCCAGGGACAGGACAAGAGGGAACGGGCACAAACTTGACCATAGGAAGTTCCATCTCAACATGAGGAAGAACTTGTTCACTTTTGAGGGTGGCAGAGCCCTGGAACAGACTGTCCAGAGAGGTGGTAGAGTCTCTCCATCACTGGAGACCTTCAAAACCCACCTGGACACGTTCCTGTATAACCTGCTTTAGAAGGACCTGCTCTGGCAGGAGGGTTGGACTAGATGATCTCCAGAGGTCCTTGCCAGCCCCACAGCATTCTGTGTTTCTGTAAACTCTCTGCAGGTGTAAGCCTCTAATTTCCAACAGGTTAAATTCCAGTGGACGTCTTTAAAAAGAAAGAAAACCATACTTTTATACCCATCACACAGTACCTTATTTCTAGAAAGAGTAGGACCAGCTGGACTGGGAGCTGTTCCATAATCTCTGCGTGCAAAGTATTCCCTCCCATGGAGAAAGCTTGTCTGTCACCAATGCCTACATCCTACCCCAATCACAGTTCTGATGTTAAATTTACTAATCCCTAACACTGCTACCAGCAGGTCCAGAGCCATGGAACTCCATGGAACAAAGACTGTTCACTGCAGGTGAAGGAGCAGCAGTGGCTGACCAAAGAAATGTAAACCTTACACACAGTCGTAATCAAAGCGTCTGGCACGGCAAAGTATAAGATGAAGAGCTCAAAAGCACTAAAACCAAACAGAAAAATGAAAATGAAAGATTACATAATCATAGAATGTTTTGGGTGGGTAGGAAACTTGAAGACCAACCAGTGCCACCCCCTGCCCTGCGCAGGGACACCTCCCACCAGACCAGGTGGCTCCAAGCTCCCTCCAATCTGGCCTTGAACCCCTCCAGGGATGGGGCAGCCACAGCTTCTCGGGGCAACCTGGGCCAGGCTCTCACCACCCTCACACCAAAGAACTTCTTCCTTATATCTAGTCAAAATGTAGATATTTGCCACAATCCACACATTCTGATCACTGCCAGTGTTTTGGGCAATAATCAAATGCTGATGACGCTCCTAACAGAATCCCCCATTAAAATGCCCACTTTGACAGGGAAATACAAAAGAACTGCACTCCACAAGGGATTACCTAGAAATTTAGCTGCGAAAATTACTTTTCATACTTGTTCTGCAGAACATTTCTAGAGTGAGCTAAAGTCTGGTGGAAGACAACCCAACCAATCTGCCTTGCTAATTTGACTGAATGCTATTAATGCATTTCTTAACAGATTTTATCCTATATTTATAGAATTTTATACAATTTTGTAGTGTATAGACACACACCCCCCCCCATATATACACACTGTGATTTCTCCAGTAAAAAATACTAGTACTAGAACAGGATGACCCTGGTGACGTAGCCCAAATGCTCCAACTCAAATACCACTTTTACCTGGTAAAGCAGTGCAAATTGAAGACATCTGTTAATAGGTGGGACAAGGCCCAGATTAAGGTAGCACTTGAAATAAATTCTCTTTGCTTTCCCCTGATAACTCAGAAGCAGGAACAATAGTTCACTTTTAAAGTGGCAGCTTTTAGCTACGTTGACTTAAAACTGTATTTTACTGCCAAGTTTCAAGTTTCATATCTTGCATGTGTCCAGGCATGCGATTTAGCACGTTATCAGAGCACCTTTTAACCATTGAACCCTCTTCCATGGAAGCACTGCAGGACCACAGCGTGGTGTAGTATTAGGGAAGGCCACTCCTTACCTTTCCAGCTCAGATGGATTATTCTGAGAAACAGGAGCTTAATAAACTGGGAGGATTCCTCACAGCCCAGACAGCTCCTCTCAAAGCCAAAGACAATAGGAAAAAAAACCATAAAGCACAAAAGAAAGCAATTTAAATGTGAATCGTATCATCAATCCTTGCCATGTTAGCACTCACAGTAAGGCAGTCCATGATCTTATCTAGAGGTGGTTAACCACAGGCAAGGCTGTAAACAGGGATTTAACTCCTGACGGGTGCATTCTGACAATTCAGAGCAGATCTCAATTCCCTTTACGTTGGCAACTAAGTACACAAGCAGAGATTTCTCCTGCAGTTCCCTACCCTTCTTAAAATAGTTTACCACATAATTACTTCACTACAGTGGTCAAACTACACCAACAACTCACAAAGCCCCATACAGAAGTGTATCTTTAATAAGCATATACCTTCCACCTATCTGGGCTTCACCAGAGGGGAAAAAAAAAATGTTTTATATCCACACAGAATAAATTAAACCCTCTGTGAGAAGAATGATTCAGACTGGACTTTCTCATCACCACAGAAGCCATGGCACATTCTTGGCAACATGAAAGATGGAAACATGTTTTTAAAACCCCCCAACCCCTAGAAATAACTTGGGGCTTAACTAATCTATGCTTGAAAAGATCAAAAAGTCTTCAAGTGCACACAGAATTCCACAATTAAACATACCCAGGTTGGTTATTACCACAATGAATGCCATTAGAAAAGAGCAATTGGGAAATACTAGGCCAGCCCAACCATTGTATCAGCGCTATTTATTTTCTCAAGTACACGTCCAGAGGAAGCCCGCAATACCCTGGATTCTTACTTTGAACAAGTCTTTGTAGCCTCCCCTGGCCACCAGCCAGAGGAACCACCACTTTCTCATGGTTGTCCATCAGTTTGAACAGCCACAGGCAGTAACTGCCCCGTTTCGTGATTTATAATAACCACGTTACTAAGAACTCGATAAGCAACTGAAAGGGACCCGAGAGCGTATCCTTCCCCACACCTCCAGCCCTTGAGGTCAACCCCAACGAAAATAAAACCAAAACACTTCCACTCCCCCATTTCTGAATCCTTTAGTCGGGGCCATCCCCAAAAATAACACAAGGCCGCCCAAAGCAAAACAACAAAGGAGAGGAAATACTTCTCCTTCTCCTTTTGCCCTGCCTAAAATTATCCTACGTGCGTCTCCGTGGCTATCAAGATTGTACACAATGCATTCACTCAGCCATCAGACTCCCAGGATCTACCCCTAATTGTACTTACTCTTGCATGACAGCGGGATACAAAGAAAGTTCATAAATAAATTCATGTGTCCAATGACATTTTCCGGTGTTTGGACGCCACAGGACATTTTTTTCCAAGACAGAACAATGATTAAAACCAACTAGAAGTGGCCCTGTTACTTGGTGATTCCCTGCACCTACTGTCATTATATTTCTGTATTGATTTTTCAGAAGATCTGACCTCAACAGCTGACACCTATTTAGAAACTTGACCCATAATGTAGCTCTTCGAGCATTTTCTGTGGAATTAAGGCATCAGAAAAGCTGCTGTTTGCTTTGTGTGTTTTATAAAAGGAGGGAAAATGCAGCCCCCTTCAAGCCAAGGGTAGTTCTGTCATCCAGCTTTTAGAGAAGGTGGTGTTCCACCCTTCAGCTGCAGTGACTAAAGGCTTTAAAGGTCTTGTTTTGCAAGGAAGGGATGGAAGGTAGTAGTTGGAAAATCCAAGAGCAGCTGGAAGAGAAAACACACAAGAGGTTTGGGTGATCAGCTGTTGCTCTATGTCTAATCCCCCCAGAAAACACTACTCACTTTTAAAACACAATCTTTAAGTCCATATACACTGCAAAGTCATCAGGTACCTACAGTAACACCAAGTGTAGGGTTGTAGCCCTTCTCTTGGTTCTGTCCTCTTCCTCCTTTACAACACTGTGGTTGATTAACACCAGACAGCAATTAAACATTCACCACCTGAGGCTTGTTCTCTCCCTGCCTCACTGGCAGGGGGGTGAGGATTGGAAGAGAAAATGTGAGAAAAACCTTGTTGGTCAAGTCAAAGGCAGTTTAGTCAAGTGGTGCAGAAGCAATTGCTCACCCCTCCCACCAGCAGACCAATGCCCAGCCAGTCCCTGGGTAACAGCTACCTTGAAAAGCCACCCCACTCACCCACCCCGGTGATTTTATTGCTGCAAGTGACATTATATGGTGTGGAAAATCCCTTTGGCCAGCTGGGGTCCCCTCCCAGCCCCTTGCCCACCTCAGACTGGCCACTGGTGGGACAGAAGAAGAAACAGGGAAGGCCTTGATGCAACAGCCAAAACATGGGTGAATTATCAGCAGTGATTTAGTCCCAGATATAAACCAGCACCATATTGGCTGCCAGGAAGAAAATTAACTCCATCCCAGCCAGACCCACGAGCAAGCTCCTGTAGGAGCATCAGCACATAGACAATTCCTTCCAAAACCAACTCAAACCCAACCCCCTGATCACAGAATGGTTAAGGTTGCCAGGGACCCATCCCTGGAGGGTTTCAAGGCCAGGTTAGAGGGGGGTTTGAGCAACCTGGTGTGGTGGGAGGTGTCCCTGCCCAGGGCAGGGGGTTGGAACTCAATGATCTTCACAGTCCCTTCCAACTCCAACCATTCCATTGCATGATTCTGTGACCTCTGAAAGCATCCTGCCCAACCCCACTCAAGCAGGGTCACGTGGAGCTGCTTGTCCAAGACTATGTCTATGTGGTTTTTGAATCTCTCCGAGGAGGGAGACCCCACAACCTCCCTGGGCAGCCCGCACAAGTGCTCCATCCATGCAGATAACCAAGTCCTGACACAGACAAACAAATCTGGGTCGTTGCACATCTCACACAACACAGAAAAAATACAATGCATTAAAAATACTTGTTGTGACTTACGTTACATTCTCTATCTTTTGGCATAAATAATGAAAAGTAAGAAAGGTAAGAAACCTCTCCCTATCAAAAATCCATAATTAATAACTATCCCTTTTTTAAAGCTTGCCCTACTAGGTGGGGGGCTCACCAAGGTCTAACAAGGAAACATAAGTCCTCTGGCAATAAAGTATGTCAGCAAAAGGCCTTTTCTTCCTCTCCTGTTAATTCTTAGTGAAATATTTTTCTATACCTCTGAAATCTGGCTTTGAACAACAGCAAACAGTTCTTTCCCAGCAGACAGCGATCTATTTGTCAAATCACTAGGGCGTTGCTAAAGTCAATGTTGGTCAAGAAAGGGAGTAAAGTCAACTCCAGCCTTCTCTCGGGGCGTTCACAATAGCTGAGGAATTGCTCCAAGTGAACTGAGTTTCTGAATCCTGGCAAGCAGGTGGAATGTCTGAATCTTACACAGAAAGAAAGCGCCTTTACACAAAGCAATCAGTGCTACAGTCACAACAGGCATGGTTACAGCTGGGAAGTCTCACCGAGGAGGGACACGTGGTGGTGACATGCATCCAGACTCCCAATAAAAACAAATGAACAACAAACACAACAACAACCACCCCTGAGGTGTTCAAGGCCAGGCTGGATGGGGCTTGGAGCAACCTGGTCTGGTGGGAGGTGTCCCTGCCCAGGGCAGGGGGTGGCACTGGATGGTCCCTAAGGTCCCTTCCAACCCAAATCATTCTATGATTCCATGAAATCCTCATTTTTCACTATGGCACAGAGAAGCTGTGGCTGCCCCATCCCTGGAGGGGTTCAAGACCAAGTTGGAGGGGGCTTGGAGCAACCTGGTCTGGTGGGAGGTGTCCCTGCCCAGGGCAGGAGGGTTGGAACTTGATGATCTTCAAGGTCCCTTCCAACCCAAACCATTCTATGATCCTATGACCACCTATCTTCAGTGCTCACACTGTTCCATGCCCCAGGCAAGATGTGCAAATCCAATCAAAATTATTAGTTGGAGAAGCACAGAATCTCACTGGCTGATGTAACGATAAATTCAAACCACATCAGCCTCAAATACAGACCAGCAATGTATAATTTTTCCTTCCACCCCTTGCCATTCCCAGTCCAGCCAGCTCCACAGTCATTGCCACTTCTGTTCCATGGCACTCAGGAGCTCCAAGTGACCATTGGTGACACCCAGCTGGTATCTCCTACTCCAGCTCAGGGTTTTGCCTCCAGACGTTTCCAGTTCAAGACGAACGTCACCATCTAGGATGTCACCATCAGCTGCTTTATTAACCCAAACTGGTTGTATTTTGATTCTCTGCAAGACAAATCCATAAATAGCATAAACTGGTACCTTATTTTGAAAATCTAATCTGCTTAGTTCCTCAGAACCCAGGAAATACTTGCATTTTCTTGTAACTGAAGAAGCTATTGCCCAAACCACGACAAAACAGAAAGGGCCAGGTAACGTGATCGTAACTAATTAGCTTGGAGATTAGGAAGATAGATGGGATAACAGAAATAAAGTATACAAAAACAGATATTCTGTTTATAAAAAGTGTTCCACTCCATGTTTCACATTAGTTACCCAACAGTGACAAGTCCATATCAAGAACTGAGTACATCCATCACAAATCCAGAGATTATGACAGTAGTCTCCAGAAGTGTCATTAGCTGAAAGTCCTAATACCCAATGCCTTTCAAAAAGCTCATTATTCATATTATCGAGGGAGGAAAAATAGAGAACTGTTGTGAGCTTGGCCACCAGATGCCCTGAACTCCAATTTGATTTAGCACAGAATTCCTGGTGCCTGAAGGGACTCGAGGAAGGCAATGACAGCCCTCAATCTCTGCCTCTAAAAGGGGGGGCGGGGGGAAGGGAAATATGCAGATTTCAGCTAAATTAGAAAACTGGTTCAAACAAAAACTTCTTACACTAGGTTTCTCCTAGTGCCTATAATACAGTGTACAGTTCAAATGACACTCTCAGCCCTCTCCATAATTCTGTCAGAAGAGGTATGAATCTGCTCTGCACACTGACTCTCTCATTTCCTGTAACCAGCGAAGTAGAAATCCTGCCTCACTTGACACATTTCTCTTCTTGTCTAATTATACTGTAATTATTAACCTCATTCTGTTGCTTCACAGGAGAGATATGTTCAAGTCTGTGCAGATTAGCTGTAAATCTGCAGCTCTTCTATACCTCATTTTAGTATTTTAAACACCTATTTCAAGTTTTTTCCACACTAATAATTTGTGTCAGTGTAAATTCTTCAGAGCTGCGGTCCCACAAATCTGATAATCTCTCCAGATGTAGGGAGGGAAAAGGAAAGATGGGAAGTTAATTTCTGAAGAGGATTATTTTGAACTTGGATCATTTCACCAAACCAGCTTGCAAAAGAATTGCACTGAATCAACAGAGCCCAGGCAGGTGGGAACCACAGAACAGCTTTAGGAATGTGCACACACCCTCCCCTCTCTCCTTCCCTCCCAGAGATCTCACCGGCAAAGGGATGCTGAGCTGTTGTTGTATCTACTGACACCATGTACTGTTCCTCGTTCCCTCTGCTCAGAAATGATGTATTTCTGCCTTTTCCCCTCCAGTATAAATGATGCCAAACAGTCAGTTCTGGAAGGTTATAAAGAAAGAGGGAAGCAAGTCCCCCTGACCCTAACGGCGATCCCCTTTCGAAGCCTCACATTTTATTTTCCTTTTCATTTTTGATCTAAAGAACGAGTGAGAATTTTCAAATCCTGTTCCAACAAAATCTCCTGCAAAACTACACTATGTGCCTGAACAAAAGACATTCTCCTCCCTTGGATTTGTGCTTTGGTGACAAGGCACACATATTAAAGCAATAAAAGCCCTTGGACTTATTTTGTTAAACCAAACTAAGTTGATATGAAACATAAATATTTAGGCAGAGAGTATCGATTTCATGGCTTCTGAGGAGTGAAAAAGCAAAAACTGCTGGAGAGGGGACAGCAGAGGAGCACAAAGATGATGAGGGGCCTGGAGCATCTCTGTGATGAGGAAAGGCTGAGGGACTTGGGTCTGTTGAGTCTGGAGAAGAGAAGGCTGAGGGGGGATCTGATCAACACCTGTAAATCCTTCAAGGGTGGGTGTCAGGAGGATGGGGCCAGGCTGTTTTCAGTGGTGCCCAGGGACAGGACAAGAGGGAACAGGCACAAACTGCATCAGAAGAAGTTCCATCTCAACATGAGGAGGAACTTCTTTGCTGTGAGGGTGTCAGAGCCCTGGCAGAGGCTGCCCAGAGAGGTGGTGGAGTCTCCTTCTCTGGAGACATTCAAACCCCACCTGGAGATGTTCCTGTGGGACCTGCTCAGGCAGGGGGTTGGA
This sequence comes from Nycticryphes semicollaris, assembly GCA_013400055.1. Classification (NCBI taxonomy): domain Eukaryota; kingdom Metazoa; phylum Chordata; class Aves; order Charadriiformes; family Rostratulidae; genus Nycticryphes; species Nycticryphes semicollaris. The sequence goes on along the minus strand of VXBJ01000072.1, from coordinate 10,200 downwards.
GGAGATGATCTCCAGAGGTCCCTTCCAACCCCGTGTCATTTTGTGATTCCATGAAATGATATTATCAGAATGCAGCTGCCCAGTGACAAGTGGTCATTACTGGAGCCTCACTGAGGTGCTCTTAGAAGATCCTTATTCAAACAATTATTTGCAAATACTGGCTTAAATAGGGGTTGTTGCCTGCAGGAAAGGACAAGAGAAGCAAGTGTTCCAGGACAGGCTGAGGTGGGAGATGGAGCTGCGCAGTAGGGGAGAGCTGAGCATCCTTGGTAGAAGTTCCCAAGGGATAAACAGACATCCCAAAAAACCAAACCAATGACAAGGGAAAAAAAAAAAGCACAGGAAGGCTCTTTCCTGACAGCACAAACTGCAATAATCTTTCCATTCTGTGCTGTGAATTTTGAATTTGATCTGACGAGGTTGATATCAGGCGGTGTTGTAATAATCCAAAAAAAACCCAAAATAACCAAGAGGAACAGAATGAAGTCCAAGGCTGAAATTAGCATCCAGAATTAGCTCTGCTGGGAAGATTCCCCAACCCTTACAACCACGTGGTGTTTCAGTAACCGACAACCCAGAGGAACCAAGGCCCTGCCAGTATCTCTCACCTCCAACTCCTTTGGACAAACTGCTTGTCCTGATGTCTGTAGAATCTGTGCTATTGCTTTTTGTTATAGACTGGAAAATAATTTGTGTATGTTTATCTCAACACCCTCCAATTTGATTCTACAAACCACGTAAGGTGCATGAGATACCATTACCTTGAGCTTGCACCCCACATGAGGAACATTAAATGGATCAAGAAAGGATCATGCCTTCAGGTATAGCACACATTATAGAATTCACCATTTACTCTACAATCCCTGTGCACCAGTGTCTCTGGAAACCAGTCTGTTCTGACAGGCCCAGAGGAGGAAGAACCACTGTAATCTTAATTTTTTTTAATGTTTGACTTGTAGGTTTAGTTTTAAAGGCTGGGTAGAGGACCTGCCCTTTGAGCAGATCCAAATTTTGGAGCAGCCCCATTACCCTGGGTAGGTGGGACCAAGCACCTGATAAAGCTCTCTGTCCTGCCGCTCTTGGATGAAATCAGAGCATCACAGAAATGCCAGTTAGATGTTTATCCTACACAGTCCTGCAGCCACAAAGAGCTGGAAACTACAGACAACTGTAATGACGAATCTCAGGAAGATGCTACATGACTTGAGCCGGGCACGACAGTGGACTTCAAGGAAGAAGGATGGTCCCAGTCAACAGGGTTGGGATCTGCAGCCATGAAGCCATCAGCTAAGGAAAACGTGGCCAGGAGAAGCTCCAGCCAAGATGAAAGTAACTCTGGATTTTCTTAGTTACCAGTGGAAAGAAGGGAACATCAACACTTCGAGCTCACATCTAACAACTACTCCTTAGGTAGGCACCAAGACTCTTCCCATCTGGCCTTAAATGAAATTGAAGGCAAAATCAGTAACTGTGAACATGGCTTTAAGCACTGAGAAGATACACACACCGCAAGCGCGGTGACACGAGGCGAGTATGCCTCTATTTCCCTTTATTTCATAAGCTTTTAGCTCCATTTCTCTGCGTTAAGTTGAGCTCTGAATTAGTGTAATTTGCCGCAACAGGTTTATTCACATCGAGACAAAGCCAGGGCAGCATTTTTCAAAAAAAGGATTAGATGACTGTAACTACTGCCATCTGCACTTATGCGTGTTTAGACTCTGAGAAGGGTAATCACCGCACTCCAGGGCACGATCTGCAGGGGTCAGACAGATAATCTTACGCCCATCTTTCTGGTTTTGACGTTGCCCAATTGGGTCGGTGCATAATGGAGGATATTAGTCTTCCCCGGGGCGTTAGTTATTCATCACTGCCAGAGGCAGCTCCACAGATCTGAGGTGATGAGCCAGGCTCTCCTTGCGAGCTCTGAAATACACAGTCTGCAGACCCAGAGCTCCAACGCTCCATTGTACTTCAGGTACAAGTCAGAGATAACGGATGAGTAACACCACAGGATTCCATGGAGCAACTTTGGAAAGATTTATTATTCATAGAACCATAGAATGGTTAGAGTTGGAAGGGACCTTAAAGATCATCAAGGTCCAACCCCCCTGCCCTGAGCAGGGACACCTCCCACCACACCAGGTTGCTCCAAGCCCCCTCTAACCTGGCCTTGAACCCCTCCAGGGATGGGGCAGCCACAGCTTCTCGGGGCAACCTGGGCCGGGCTCTCACCACCCTCACACCAAAGAATTTCCTCCTAATATCTCACCTAAATCTCCCCTCTTCCAATTTAAAGCCATTACCCCTTGTCCTGTCACTCCAATTCCTGACAAAGAGCCCCTCCCCAGCTCTCCTGTAGCTCCCTTCAGGTACTGGAAGGCTGCTCTAGGGTCTCCCCGGAGCCTTCTCTTCTCCAGGCTGAACAGGCTCTCTCAGCCTGTCTTCATAGGGCCCTCCACTGGACCCATTCCAACAGATCCATGTCCTTTCTATGTTGAGGACTCCAGAGCTAGACACAGTGCTCCAGGTGGGGTCTCACCAGAGCAGAGCAGAGGGGTAGAATCACCTCCCTTGACCTCCTGCTCACGCTTCTTTTGATGCAGCCCAGGCTGGGGTTGGCTTTCTGGGCTTCCAGCCCACACTGCCAGCTCCTGTTGAGCTTCTCATTCACCATCACTCCCAAGTCCTTCTCCTCAGGGCTGCTCTCCAACCATTCTCCGCCCAACCTGTATTTGTGCTTGGGATTGCTGTGTCCCAGGTGCAGGACCAAGGGTCTCCAGACCACTAAAGACTGAGTATTTTAAGGGTTTTCTGTTTGTTAAATTTCCATTTAAATATCTGGCAGAAATTACAGTATCTTGCATTTAAACCTAGGGCAAAAAAAACCCCACCAAGTATTGCTGCTACAGCTGGTGTTGCTTTTCAATCTATATAACCCAAGGTAGGCCTAAGAATTTCAGCCTTTGCTCCTTTATGGTTTGGAAATACCAGTGTAATCTTCCTAGGACACACAGCAGGTTGACATGTTTCTTTATAGAGACACAACGAGGTCACTTTGACTGGCTCAGGAAAGAAAACCGTTCCCTCAGACACACTAATTCACAAGCAAAGCAAACTAAGAGAGCAGAAACAAACTACATTTCAAAATCGTGAAGGAGCAGTAATTTCAATCTATTTATGCATCTCATTTTTCACCTACTTATTGCTTAAGCTCTTAGGTAACAGGTCTCGGCCAGCCCAGCACATTTGGATTGAGAGGGTGCAGGGAATATTTACGAAACACAGCCCTGCCATTAAATTTGAGAGCCCACAATTCTCCAGCCAGAGCTGGAGGGGGCTCAACCACCAGAGAACGTGTCCCACCTATAAACCTCAAAACAAGTTTGGTGACGGCTGGTGAGGTCTCACTCCACAGCAAAGTGACTTTACTGACTAATAAAAGGGACTCCCTGATTAATCAGCAGCACTGCTACAGTACAGTGGCTTAATCACAGCATTCCAAATAAGCAGGCCATTTTTTTCTCACCACACTTTAGAGAGATGGGGTTTGTTACAGAACAATTTCATGGACTGAGAGTAAAATAAAAAAAACCCAACCACAGAAAAGGAATTAGAGTTCAGATTTATTTTTTTTTAAACATGCTGATAATTTAGTTTAAAACCAGACTACCCAACAGTGAAAATAACTTTTTCTAGACATGCTGTAGAGTTTGCAGAAACCTTCATCCCAGACTTTCCCCATCACCATCACTTGACCTGTGGCCATCTCTAATAGGAGTGAGTTCCACCTCCCATACACACTGGTTAGTCTGAAACGTGGGGAAGCTCAATGTGGTTAAATTTCTTGGGGTGAAACTTGTCACCCTTAATAATGCTACCCCCCCCCCAGTGCTGTTTGCACCAAGAATTATTTACCAACTCGCAATTTTCACAGCAACTGATGGAAACAGAAAAGTCATCATTATTCCCACTAACGAGACAATAAATAGGTAGAAAGAAGATAAATTATTTGTCTAGAACCATTCAGCAAGTAGAATTATAGAATGGGTAGGGTTGGAAGAGACCCTTAAAGCTCACCTGGTCCAACCCCCCCTGCCATGGACAGGGACATCTTCAACCAGATCAACAAAGATGGTCTCAGTTTGCCCTAAAAGGAGTCACCTGGTGCCTGGCTTCTGGGTGGGCAGAATATAGCTAAAGCCTGGAACTTTTAACCTAAAAAGACTCACATTCTAATTCTTTGCTGCCCCGTTTCCAGATCTGTAAAGTGATATTAACAGTGGGGTTTGTAAGTTTATCTCAAGCAGGTTTCACACAACAGACAAAGTTCAGATTTGTTTAAATGTCAAAGCAACATCTAGACAAAGCCCACCAAAAGAACGCCAGTTTTACCCGAATTTGGTTCCTCACCAAAGCCCACAGTTCAAACCGGGTACATCAAAAAGCCCTGAGCTTCAGGCAAGAAATCCCCATCTAGTTGTGTTGGCGTAACCAGAGCGGTGCCGTTCCAGCCATCGTGCCTCGTGTTCTGGCTCCTCACGGGCACTGGGTTCTGAGCAAGAAAACCAGCAAATAACAAGAGTTATTCTGAGCCTTCGTCTCAGCACTTGGCACCCGCAATGACCAGCACTCAGCACGTGCAAAGGCTCTCAGACTAAAAAGAGTCTCACAGCAATTAATGGGGGGGGGGGGAAAACCCCACCCCATAACTGCCAGCAACACGTGCATCACACAATACAGCTCGGTCCTTCAAGGAAAGCCACAAGATGAAATTCCTTCTGATGTTTATTGGCCTGGCACAGTCCTACACACCTTTTCACCACCTCCGAAGCCATCCTGCCAAGCCCCTCATCCAGAAGTCCTTTGAGTCACACACACGAATAACCGAAACATTCCTTTCCTTTGAATCTACAAAATCCAGCTAATGGAGATGAAGAAAAGGAAGAAAATCTTAAGGAATTTAGACTTGGAAAAAAAAAAAACAAGAAGGGCAATTTTCTCATGCGTCCAAATTTGAGATGGAGGACTTTTGTTCTGAAGAACCTCTCAGCACAGGAGGGACATGGACCTGTTGAAGCAGGGCCAGGGGAGGGCCATGGTGATGCTGGGAGGGCTGGAGCCCCTCTGCTGGGAGGACAGGCAGAGAGAGCTGAGGGGATTCAGTCTGGAGAAGAGAAGGCTCCAGGGAGACCATCCAGCCCCTTACAGTCCCTCAAGGGGCTCCAGGAAAGCTGGGGAGGGACTCTTGATGAAGGAGGGGAGCCCTAGGACAAGGGGGAAGGGTTTGACCCTGAAAGAGGGGAGATGGATCTGAGATGTGGGGAAGAAGTTCTTTGGTGTGAGGGTGGTGAGAGCCTGGCCCAGGTTGCCCAGAGAAGCTGTGGCTGCCCCATCCCTGGAGGGGTTCATGGGCAGGTTGGAGGGGGCTTGGAGCCACCTGGGCTGGTGGGAGGTGTCCCTGCCCAGGGCAGGGGGTGGCACTGGATGGGCTTTAAGGTCTCTTCCAACCCCAATCATTCAATGAGTCTGAGCTAATAAGATAGAAGGGAGATGAGGGGAGGGGACGGGTGTGTGTGTGTGCGCAGTTTAGGGCCCATTTGGGCTGAGAAATGACATCTCTGGAAAATTTCCCCCCCTTCAACTTCATTGCTCTCCTCAGGAGACATTAAGCACCCTTAGCATGCTTAGGATTCTCTTTCTCTCTTAGGTGTGTAATCCAATTTTGCAACTCCTGATTTCAGCCTGGAGTCTCCTACATCACTGACAGAAATTGTGTCAGCGGTACAGATGGAAACATTCCCTGTCTTTTCTCCTACACCTGGAGGTTGGGCAAATGGAAAACAGGGCAGGAAGAGATGGTGATAAATTGACTGTGTGGTACAAATCCACCCATGGGTTACCAAGGTACAGGTGTCTCTTCTCCAGGATTCCCAAGGGTGCAGGAAAAGGTGTCCATTCTTGTAATGCAGCTGTTTTACCCCCACAGTACTTTGCACTTGGAAACTGCCCAGCTCCCCGACAGAGAGACCGTGTCTACCCTCTCCTTGGCTACACCCTCCCTCTTCTTCGGCCAGATGAAGCATCCAGCTCCTGGTGCCAACCAGAGGATGGAATCAGAAGTGTTTCAAGGATCAACACATGGGATCCATCCCATATAAGCTGATTAGAGGATTTACCAGACTCCTGACACTTCACATCACGCAGCCAGAAGGCCAGATGTCAAAGTGTCAGAGATACAGCTCTAACGAAACCAGGCTGAGGCAAAAAAAAGGCCCTAAGATTATCCGCTCTGAAAGGGATGTCGTTGAGAGGATGTGACTGTCTGTGAACAGAGAGGGCTGCAATTATCGCCCTGGGAAATGCTAATTGACTTACAGCAAGAAAGGCATGAGGAGAGGAGGGAAAGGCTCTCATCAGCAGCACTGGTAGCACAGTTAATTGCCGATTTGCCTAGAAGAGCAAAAGTATTACCGGGCGCGAAGACCGATGAATCACCAAGCCGTGCTCGTTGTACCAAACAGGACAACTCCCTTCATCCAGGCTATAAAACATCCATCCACAATTACCTCTGGAATTCACCTGCAGGACTCTGCTGATGGCCTGGGCGATGCAAGGCCAGAGCACCAAAATTAAGAACATACCCTTTCACCTTTGAATTCTTTCTCCAGCCTGGCATACATGTTCTCAGACTGGAGGGAGAACTCTATTCTTTGGTACTGTAAACCTTTAAATTATTTCCTTTTTCTTAAAAACTCACCCAAGGAGAGTCAGGATGGGGTGCTGCAGTCGGCAGGTTCACAGTTACAGTGGAAGCCTGGAAGGTTTAAACCTAGAGGTTCAAAACCAACCTGAGAAAGGGAGATCTCAGCGTTTAGCATTTTACTGTTTTGAAGAAAAACATGTTTATCGAGGGTAGGGAAACTTGACTCACTATCTGAGCATCTGGGATTACCAGTACTGCCTTAATGAAGGAGGCAGCCCTGCAATCGCTCTGATCTCCGCACCTGCGGATCCAGGCTCTGCCCGCCTTTACCCTCTTGACAGACGGGGAAATCGTACCAACCTATTTTCCTGGGGTTGCCCTCGGGAATCAGCCAGCAGGGTCCTGCCAGCCAGTTCTATCCACACCAACTGGGTGCCCTCATCATCCTCACCCCC
>VXBJ01000071.1:218820-250755 GCA_013400055.1 Nycticryphes semicollaris | reverse complement strand
TCATCCTGGTTGGGTGGCCTAGAAGGGTATGTTCTGGCCCCCTTCTAACCGTTTTAGGACTAGCAAGAACAGTCCTGGACAACAGGTAGACCACCGCAACTGTGAGGTAGGCTCTTCTTCCAGATTTAATTCTGTATAAATTTAGTGCTTATCTATTTAGAACATAACCAGATCAGGAAACGTTTTTTGGGGAAGAACTAGGCCAAAAGCAGGGCGAAACTAGAATTCTTTGGTTTAGGAACCTTGGAGGCAGTGAACTGTTTGTGCTGAAATATATGCCATGCTGAGTCATTTGGGATCCATTCAGTTATCCGTAATAGGCATATTCTACTGATAATGCTTGACTGCTACTTTCAAAAATAAAACAAAACAAAAAACAAACTAAAACCCACCCAAGAAACCTCACCAAGTCCAAACAAAACAAAAGAGAGATTTTTTTGGGGGGGAGAGCCCTTCTTTTGCCTTTCCCCCCCTCCGATCTTGAGGTAGACAGCATGCAGAAACCATTCTGAAGCAGGCAAACTGTGAAGAAGACAAGGCACTTTTAATTCTTCTAGGAGGTCTGCTTTGGACCACAGGCACTAGAAGATTGTCAAGGGTGAACACACAATGTTTGTCTACTTAATCTGTTTAAGGATACCTATCCCAAGATTTGAAATGCAAGCTTTCTTTTCAGGTATGTTGTGTTACGTATCTTCCCTTCAACATTAGTCAGATGCCCAGAGCATTAACAAAGTATTCCAGTAACTTGGGGCCAGGAAGAAACTTGTGTTTATATATTTTTTATTTGTGTGTGCTTATGAAAAAGCACCAAAAAAATCCTGGAATTGCTGCTCTTCTCTAGATCAAAAGTAATACAGGAAAGTGATAAAATTTCCAGCCTCTTTGACCACAGGTACTTCTTTGGTCTGACTTCTCTTCCTGTCTCATTTGATTTTGAGTGTAAAAGCAGGTTTGACCCATAATGAACACTGAAGTACTTGACTAATTAAATCTTTTGAAATGTGGTTCCTTTCTGAAATGTAACTGTAGAATAACATTGTACAATTCTTAGCTGTGTCACACAAACTTTTACTTTTCAAATTGTCAGTCATGCAAAATAAGATAGAAGTGATTTCCACTGCATAGATGTCAAACTTACTACTTTTGATACCAAGAACTGATGAAAAATTATAAATTCAAGACTTTGTGGGGTTTAATTTTCTAGAAAATCCACGTGTGGAGCCTTGGTGGGTAAGGTATTTTCATATAAGGCCATATATGCAGGTTACCCAGATGTGTAGTAAACCTGTTGCTGTTGGCATATGCTCTGTATCATGTCAAGAGCATACACTTCCCAACACATTCTCTTTTTGGGGAGCATTGTGGAATTATCACGAGTTTGTGCAATGGGTCTACTGCTTTTTGAAAAGTGTTGAGTGGCTTCTGCTTTACGTGTTGTAGAATTGGTTTATGTGCACTATAAATCCATTGCTAATTGAAAGCATCTTAATTAATCTGCATACACTAATCAACTGTATGGAATGAATGCTATAGGCCTGGAGTTTTCTAAAATTCTCAGGCTTGTAACTTACATTGCATAATGTGCACACACTTTGCGTCTGATGAATCATGGTTCCTCTCTACAGAGTGTAAAAGGTCTACATACTCATGTTTTCTTTCCTGTCTCCCCATCCATATGTGTGTACCTCCCTCCTTTCTTGCCTCCTACTCTAACTTTTAAGAGTCAGGTTTTGGCAGTGGAGATTGCACCTCTCCTGGTTTCAGTCACATAAGGCTTGCCTTTTCTTGGGTACATCTGCTGGTAATGCTCCTTGCTTTCTTATGTGAGGATGCAGAGACTGGTAAAGCGCCTTTCTGACACAACCCCTCCTCTGTGATTGGACACATTGGTAAGCCTTTCTCTTTGTGGTGGAGCTGGCCTTAAGTCAGAAGTATTTCTGGAATAGCTGAATTGGAGTTGGAAGGGAATACACTTCCAATGCAGTTAACATTATCATTTTATTAAATGTTTCTGTTTCAGTAGGGTATGAGAGGAATAAAACTGAGGCATGAAATAAGGGTGTGAAGGTTCTCAAAGACAAGTATGTACAAGGCAATATGTAGACACAGAAGGGACAAAAGTGCATGAGTGTGGGGAGCATTTAAAAGCTCCTGAACTGTGGAACATGTGCCACCACAAAGGCAAACATAGTTTTCAAACTGTTGTAGTGGATACTCAGTAGTGGGGCCCTTCTCTGGGAAGAGAGAGACACATCTGGATTCAGTAGGAAGAGTTGTTTCTAAGCTGGAGGCAGAGGAAACCAGTACTAACGTATGGAAACTTATTAATATAGAAGGTTGTGGCAACTCTTAACAGTCACAGACTTTTCTGAATGGGTTGCAGTTTATCCTGCTCCTACCATGCTATATGTGTGCTAGAAACAACGGTAATGTGTGTTGTCTTTGGATATATTCACTATTTTGGTTCGTATCTGGACTAGGTGTGTAGTGCAAATGAATATGAGTTTGCTGTTAAAGTGAGACACCTGGATGGCTGCTCTGTAAAGTAGGAGGATCTGTAGACTTTCTGGAGTGTTTTTGCAAATTGTTTTGTTATGGTAACAATTAACAGCAGTATGTTACCTTGTTTTGCCATTAAATGTCTTTTACAGAAGTCTTGAAAGACAATAAATGTAATCTGATAGAAGCAATGTTGATGTTAACCAGCTTTAAATATTGCTTAAACTGTTTGCCAGGTAGTGACAACATTAAGACCTGACTGTTAGCAGGTTCAGAAACTAACTTAAGTGTGACAATCACTTCTTGATTTTAGTATGACTAACGTGGTCATGTTTCAGCAGTCGTGTATTTCTCAGTCTCCCTATTACTAGCTCATCTGCAATCACTATGGTACAAATACAACTTTCTCTGCTATTTCTAGACAGAAAGGAATCTAAGGTCCCATCACTTGCACTGACCGTAAATTACTGTGAGGTTTTCTTGACCCATCACATTTGATTCTTATTCCCAGTAGTTATCAAAGGCATCACAAATGTTTATATTATATATTCTTGTTTGTTCTGTAAAGTACAAAATCAGGAGGAGGAATACACAATTAATTTCATGGAGCATGGGTAAGCATAACATGCAGATGTACTGTCTATCAAAGTGATTGGAGACTTAAAGGCCAAAGGACTATTAACTTAAAGGATGTTTGACATAACTTAGTTCCATGGGAAAACTTCTTAATAGCATCATGTGATGTGAAAAGTTTTAAGAAATCTGATTAACATGAATTCTATTTGTGCATTTACCTCTTCTTAAAGTAAACCGCAGACCAATTAATTTCGGTTTCTTTTTGTCTCTGCTTCGTGCCTTTTTCCTTCTGGATAGCAGCTCAGAAGGCGCTGAGTTAATGCTTTTGATTGTGCAAAGAAACAGTAAAATGTTTTAACTGAAATCAGCATGTGGCGCTTCTGACTTATGATGCCATTCTCTTTCATTTGTTATTGACAAGCACAAAAATTATTTTGAGTCTGACTTTAAGAAACTTCATTCAGATTTTTATAGGCATCCGAGATTGATGGTGAGAGTGCTGTCCAATACAATAGTATAGTGAATTTTCTTCTGTTTCTAATAAGCAATAGTTTAATGCAATTGAAGCATGTGCACTCTAACATTTGTTTTATATCTGACTGTTTACCAGACAAAGAAGGAGGCACTTAAATATATTTGTGCATAGACCTCTGAACTGAGAACTGCACCTAGGCAAGCAATTAGAAGTACAACAAGTTCTAAAGCGAGAGAGAGCTGAATTTCTTTTCCCCAGTTATTCTCTTTGTCAGGAGTTTCTTGGAAGCATCTGTCTTAACCTTTACAAATCTAGATGCATAACATAACTGTGAAGACTTCCGACTGCTTCAGTAAAACCTTTTATGGCCACAGGTCAGTCCTGTAGTCAAACTATGCTATGAAGGCTTTGCAGAGACTGCTAGAGGAGATCCAGTTGTTGGTGAAAGGCGGGGGGAAAGTTTCTGGTTTTGGAATAACATAAGCGATGCTGCAACAAAGAGTTGGTGTAGAAGCATTTTGCCAACTTGCGTATGTCAATTTGGCATGTAATTCTTGTACAGCTTGCCACAGAATTTTACATACCAGTAAAATTCTTGGTCTCCAGGTTGCTATAGGTTGCCACAGTGTGTTGGCAGAATGGCAGCTGTTTAATCCAGACTCTTCTTGCTGATTCCTCTGTTTTCAATATTAATTGAATGTCTCGCTAATGGCATCTTAATGTAAATGTGTGTCTATATATCCAAACCCTTATGAGGTATAAATTCTTTTATGCTAATTAGAGTTTCAGCAAAGCCTTTTCTGAATAACTGCAGAGTTAAGTAACTTATCTGTCATCAGTTTACATGTGGCTCAGGCAGTAATGCACATTTCCTTTCTTTCTTCTAGGAGGGGATGACCGCCGGGTCTTACTTTGGCATATGGAAGAAGCCATCCACTCAAGAGTTAAACCAGTTCAGCTGAAAGGGGAGCATCACTCTAATATCTTCTGCCTAGCTTTCAACAGTGGCAATACAAAAGTGTTCTCTGGAGGTAAGGAAGGAAGAGCACACTGATTTCACAGGAATGCCTCAGAATAGAAGCCATGGGTGAGATCCTGCCCCACATGAAAAGTCTTTTCCATAGTCCCCTGAGGAGCTGGGAGGTGTCCTTAATCATCGGCTGAAGGTTCTTCGGGAACTGGGAATTCTTTAGCTAGCACAACATTTTCAATTTTGTCAGGCTTCTACATTTCCCAAACCCTGGTGTAAGCGCATCATTTCTTGGGCTGTCTTGAGAATCCTGGGTCCAGTTTGCCCCTACTTGTGCTGCAGACTGTGGAATGTGGTCACTGTTATTCCCTCGGAGCTGTACTCAGAGCAGACCCTGCATCCTCTCTGGCACTCAAGACTGATGCTTGAAAATATCTGCTGCTACTAGCTGATTTTAGTGTGCCCTTAGATGGCTAATGAAGGGCTATTGCCATCTATTGGTGGATCACTTTTTCTCAGACCTCATTTCAGTCCTCTCTAGGTAAAGTGTTTGCCTTTTAGAACTGCTGACACACTGTTGGCTCTAGTTTGCCTTGATACTTTTCATCTTTTTTATCATAAATCAACTTAACAGAAGGTTTAATTCAGTCTTAAAACTAGTACAAGGAAAGTAGACATACACATGTTCTGGGGTAATAATTCCTAGAATTTAGACTAATTTCACCACTTGGCTTTTGAAGTGTTGAAGTAGGGATGAAAGTTGAAGTTAGAAGAAAAAGGCACCAGACTGTCAAAATGCAGTTAGTGTCATTTTTTTTCTGTCATTCATTTGCTCTGACATGATAATAGAATGGACAGGAATTTATATCTTTCATCAGTATGTCCATTAACATCCAGCTAGACTTATTTTAGGATATTATGAAACTACTTGGTCTGAGCCCTTCTTTATCTTTTTGAATCAAGATTTTTGGACTGCAAATCAATGCTGTAAATTGATTTGAAGCCCATGTGAATGGTGGAAGCTTCCCAGCATTCAACATTGTGTTAAAACAATAATGACCCCTAGAAAAAGTCATGACAAAGCTTAAGATAGTGTCTAGTTTATAGGATGGAATGATTTAGATGTACTTCTCGGGTGGAGAGAACCCCCAAAATGTCAAATAGTGATGCCTGTCTTCTGATTCTGGGGACTGCTGTTTATTTTTTGAGAAAGATGACAGTCTGCGCTGTCTCCAGATGAATTTATCTGTGAGTGATTCCAATGGAATTTTGGGCTGGAGTCTATTTTCTTCAGTTTGAATTCAGACAAATGGAACCTTACATGAATATTCAAAGAACGAACTGTGCCAAATCTTGCTGGAGCCGTTGTAATAGTATTTTCTCCTGTCCAACTCAACCCTCTGTCCATTGGGCCCTGCTGTCAGAGGCTACTGTTTTCACAGGAAGGGCAGTAGAGTGGTTTGACTGTACTGTGCCACTGCAATTAACACTTGCAGTTAAGGATTTACATCATTGATTATGGTGGATTTTTGCTAAGATGCCAGGTTAGACGAGCTGTGACAGCTGATGCACAGACAAACTGGCCATCCTCATCTCTTTTTCCTCTTCTAGTTTGCATAAACACACTCTGCCTCTGCCAGAAATTTCCATTGGAGGAGTCAGGAACTCTTTCAGCTGCTCCACCAAGACTCACAGAGCTCATCTGCAGGGGCTGTGAGTCTGACTCTTGGATCCCTTGTAAAGAGTCATTTTGCTGCATGGCCTAGATGTACCATCTGTTTTATCTCTGTTAGTAAAATGGGGCTAACTATATTTATTCACTTTACAATGTTCTGAATTCTTAAAAGGTTTGAGAGAGTTGTCTGTCCTAAGATCTACTGGTTGCCTGTGTCCGTCCGTCCCCCATCTGCCCTCCCCAATACTGAAGTTGGAGTGATATTCAGATCGTGAAAGTCAGAATACTTAAAAACCCTAAAAATTACATTATGGAAACTAGCACAAGGTACATAGAACTCAATGAGTTCTGTAAATAAAGCTGCCAATTACTAAGGCTTAGGATCTGATGACCTTTCCCTAAAGCAGCTCTTGATAGCAGAGGAGAAAGGATTTTCCACTTCAGTACAAATTGAATTTCATCCAAGGAATTTCAAAGCTCTGTGCTTCGAAGGAACGCATGCGTAGCCTGCACCACATGGAGCTGTTACAAAACTGGAAGGCAGAAACTGAGTGCACGGTGTTTTGCCTGTGATCTCTAGAGGAAAAAAAAACAACCCTGTCTTAAGGTACCAAAGAAGTTCCCATCCCTGGAGAATACTGTTTTCTTTCCACACACGCTGAGACTAGAGCAGCATGTGAAATTAAATATCTCCTCTTAGTAAACTGCATGGGCAGTTTTGTTTTGTTTTGGGGTTTTTTTTGCTTTTAATGCTAGATATATGAAAAGCTGAAATAAACCTAAAGGGAACTCAGTTTGCTTCTGTAGAGGCTTGATGTGACAGATATGAGGTTTAGACCACCTTAACTGTGCTCCTCTGTCTGTGCTCTGCAGTATTTCATCCTCACAGGTGTGACTGAAGGGAAAATGGCAGATAATTCTTGTCCTTCTGATTGTTGTAACTGCCGTTTTCAAAACAAGAGATATTATAAATAGGAGAGTTGGGTATACAATTACAAGGCAGTTATTCTCAATGAAGGATGAATTGTCCTGTGTTAAAGTAAAACAATATAAGTGGGAACCTTACTGGGCTAAACAGCAGTGAAGTTTTCTGCAGGGATGAATCCTTACAGAAACAACCAAGCAGTTTGTGGTTTAAATTTTGTCACTACCTTCTCCTCCCATGCACAAAACAGGGAGAAGCAGTGGCTGTGCTGCACACCCCCTGCTTTCATTCTTTCATTCCCATTTTGGAGCTTGTGATGGAAGGGAAGCTCGATCCCATGATGACTAGAGGCCTGAAGCCAGGCATCTAGAATGATTCTTGTGCTTGTAGTATATGGAGAGCGAAGAGCAGGACTGTCTGCTGGAGGAAATTTTGTCATTGGAGAAACTAGGCTACACTCTTCACTGATGAAATACATAGGCACTAGAGTAATTTTACTAGGTATGAATATAATGGGCAGTTTCCATTGCAATTAATGATCAAAGGACACTTAACACATAAGTGACTTGTTTATTGTACCACGGAAAAGATGAGCTACTGCAGTAATCTAAGGCTGGCACCATTTAACTAGGAGCCTGTGCAAAGATCAAGTGGTTGTAGGAAAATTTCGCACCTCATTAGTCAAAGAAAACTTTCTCATATTTCTTCTGTTGGGACAGAATACAAGTTGAAATGTGTATGGGATAAATGAAAACTGAGTCAACTGAACACATAAGAATCATAACATGAAATCTTGCTTCTTCTGAACCTTCAGTGTATGTGAGGAAAGCTTCACAACTCGGTATCACAATTACAAAGACATACTGAGCATAAGAATATGAATTTGTGGGCTTTCTGGTTTTTGGGTTTTTTTTTTGCATCTGAATTAAACATAAGCGTGCATTTCCTTAAGTATTTCTAAAGAGGAGGTGCCAAATTAGATAAATTAATATACAGTGCAGAGGCTAAAAAAACAAAATACTATGTTGCTGTAGCTTGAAAAACACTGCATGAGACAGTAGAATTGCTCTGTGGCTGCGACCCTCTTAGTGTGCGTGCATGTGCTTAGTTTCCATTTGATTCAATAAATGTGATCAAAGAAAAGTGACATGATTGTCTGGTTACTTGGTTTGGTTGTTGTTAATACAAAAGAAGTTATACTGGCTGTTATGTTCATGCCTTCTCAATGGTTGCAAACCGCTGAACGCTGACAGAGTGAACTGGCGACATCTGAGCTAGGAGTCCAGTGCATTTGGCTTCTGGTATCTCTTTTCACCTCCCATTATCTTTTTATGGAGCTTCCTCTGAACAGGAGAAGAGGTGTATTCACATCAGAGTTAAAGTTGTTCTACTGAATTATATAATATTATTCACAAATGTCGCAAAACTCAAGCTCAAACTGAACAAAGAATGATCAGTAGCAGTTTAGTAGAATTATTTATTGAGCAGTAGGAGATGGAATGGATTAATGCATTTGATCATGACTGGAAATGTCACATGGAGCCTTTCACATAAATGAGCAGAAGGCTGACCGCCTGGCAACTGAACTGGTCTCTGTGCTTCAATTTTGGTTTTGAAGTAGAAAATTAAAAATAAATACTTTTTTTTTTTCCTTTCTTTCACTATACTGCTCTTTAACCACTGGAATGTGATGTTAAGTGTTTATATTTCTCTTTATAGGCAATGATGAGCAAGTTATACTCCATGATGTTGAAAGGTAAATATGCAGTTTGTGTTTCTACTGCTTTGTCAGTTCCCTTAATGTCAACTCACTGGAGGAACTTTGTTTTAAATTAATGGTCTGGGAGAAGAGTGCAGTGTTTTAATGCTGAAACATGCCATTTTATTTACCTAAATTCATATCTGGAATGAAGTATTCCTCATCACCCCATTTATTTATGTTTTTTTAGCACTTGGGTTGTGGATCATTTTGACCTCGGGAAAGATAATGCTCATTAAGTATATATGTTGTCCTGCAGGCAGCATAGTAGGCTGAGTAGATTCCAAGCCAGATTATTTTGGCACATATGCAAGTATTGTGGCACATATGGGCTTTTTGTTTGGCTTTTCAAAACTTTCATCTGACTTGTATTTAAGATAGCTAGTGCTTGCCCTACCTAACTACCTTTTAAAACTCAGGCCACAGCTGCCTGATTCTCCAGACTAATTTGAAGCATATTTGTTTTGATACTTACTTTTTACCAAATATGCAAAGCAGTTGGGAATTAGGCTTTATTGTGCTCCATCAAGATTAGGCTGTTAGTCAAAATATAATTAATACAGTAGTGGTAATGTATTGGATTGGAGTTCTCTAGTTATCCTATTTTGGTTGGCTTAGGAGGGCTTCTTGTTTGGTGTTTTGCTTTTGTTGTTTGGCTTTTTTTAATTAAATATGGAAATGTGAAAATTTTAGATGTCAGGTTTTATTGTGTTCTGACTTCTCAACCTTCTACAAGATCTTGGTTCTTGACAATTTTCTATATAACATGTTTTTTTCTCCTATGTCTCAGATATTTTAACAAGTCATTTTGATATGTGTATTGTTAACGTGCTTTTGTTACTGGGGTTTGTGTGTTAGGTATCCTAAGTCCAGTTGGAATGCATACAGAATTAATTTCTCTAAGGCTATTTGTGTTCTGAAAGCAATCTTACTAGCCTGAAACACTGAATTCTAATTAATTTCTGTAGAAAGTTACTCTGTCTTGAATGATAACACTTGGTTTATCAACCTTGTTCATACTTATAAGTGTTTTTTCCGTTACTGCATTTTTGGCCTTTCTATTAATGGTCCATAAGAAAGAATTAGTAGATCTGTCACTAAGAATATCAATTGCCATGTGAGCAAAACAGTGATTTTATGTGGGAACTCTTTGGTGAAATTTCTGGGAGGCATAAGTATTGTTTCTCTAAAGAAATAAAACAAGCTCTGAATCTTCTGTCTTACTATTTTAGCTTTTGGCCTCTCCATGCCATGGTTTCCTTCTTTTTAAATGATCTAAAAAGTTGGGAAAAGAAGGGAGAACAGGCTTTTTCTTTTTTATAGCTGCAGAATGGCTGAAATCTAGGTACTTCTGGCAGACATTTTCATTATGTTCTTTTTTGCTGCTTTTACTACCTGATAAAAATATGTCTGGTCTATCCTGGAAAACCAAGAAAACTTATTAATAAGTCAGCTGGAAAGTTGCTCTTTTATGAACTTCAGCTGAACTTTTGGATGTTGTGGAAGCCTGTACTAAAGAAATAACTTCTGTCTTGTTTTCCTTTTTACATGAAATAATAAAAATGTAGTTCTCGGGTCTCAAGAACTCTTTCCCTTTCCCATTACTGCCTCCCAAAGTTAATCTAATACAACATGATTGCTGTTTATTCTTTTCCTCTAATTAAACACATGGGTCTTACAAAGTTGCATATACCTTTTCACTAAGAATTACTGGGTAGATAAAGCTGTAAGTACTTTACTTTTTAAATCAACAGCAAACGAAGGAAGAAGGATGACATTGTGTATCTTTTTTCCAGCACTGAGACCTTGGATGTGTTTGCCCATGAAGATGCAGTGTACGGCCTTTCAGTGAGCCCAGTAAATGACAACATCTTTGCCAGTTCATCAGATGATGGCCGGGTTCTTATTTGGGACATCCGAGAGTCTTCCCATGGAGGTGAGATCTCTAGATGGAAAGTATAGTTGATTTCGGAAGAATTTGAGCAAGGCAGAAGGAAAACATTATGTTTCTCTGTGGCAATCGAGGCAGGGAGTGTTGGAGTGACAGCAAGGCATAACTCTTGTGGCTGGTGATAGTCAAGCCCTGGCCTTTACAGTTCAGTGTCACTGTCTTAAATGACTTCATAAAGTACCAGCATACAGTGCAGGCTAGCATAGAACTTGGTATGAATAGGTTCTAGCTTGAATAAAGAAGCAGTGATGGACAAGTATATCCACTAAAAACATCTTGCTAAACTTGAAATCAATTAGGAATGTGGAGTATATTTTTCTTTTGTTTTGTCTATAGCCTGGGATAAAAAAATTTTGGACACTTAGAAAGTTGTTATTTTGGTTTGAGTAACTTTCCAAAGCTGTTTATATGCTTCCCAGTGACACTGAGACTTGTTCTTATCCATAATGTTTTCTGGTTATATGAAAACGTAGAGCCCTCATGTGATTATTACTTCAATCTTTGTTTTGTAAAACAAAAGTGAAAACTGTTGTACTATGTAACAAACCTGCAGCTTCTCAAAACATTGCAATCTGTGTTTTTACAGCTGCAGTTTTAAGGCTGAAGTATCTCAGTTTAGAATTATAGTTCATAAATTTGGAGAGGAATACTTCAGTAATTGAATTTCAGTATATGAATTCTTAAGTAATACTTCAGTAAATGAACTTGAGAGTTTACCCCATCCTAAAGGGGGTAAACTGACACAAAACTGACAAATCAAAACCAGGCACTTTGCAGGAGTACAGAATCTGTTTCCCTTCCTTCATAGCTAAAATGAAATTTTATCTTTTTTTTGTAAGCTAATTATATGCAATTGCCTTAACTTATAATTTCTATTGGTCTTAAAGGAAAGTTGTTTATGGGACTGAAATCTGGCTTACGTATTTTGTGGCAATTTGTACACATTTACTATTGGGCCAAAGTTGCTGTTTAACTGAATTAGCTTTTTCCATACCCAGTGAATTTGATAACTTTTCTAGACTGAAATTCTGTCTCTTCTTGATTAGGAAATGAAAGCTGACACAAGACATACTTTACAGTCTCATAGAGGCTCTAAAAGATTCCTAGTATCATGAGGTCTTTGTTGAACATGACTAATAAAAATTAGGTCTTTTTTTATAAGCTCCACCAGAATACTTGGAGTACATTGCTTATTGATATCTTCCCTATCCCAGGAACGTTACCTTTGTATAAATAAAAATTAAATGTAATAGCATTGGATTAAATTTTCAGCAGTCTGATTTTTTTACTGGGAATTTTGATTCTCTTGTGCAATTGTGATACCCCCTTGTCTCTTTCCCCTCTGGTAATTTCATTAAAACATTCTGAAAAATAACAAGGTATATGTATGTCACAGACTTTAATAAAAAATATCCGTAGTGTCTAGTCTCTGGACCAGTCTCTGAAGAGCTCATTGGTAACCTCCTTCTTACTCAGAAGTCCCTTACAAGTAGAGTCAACTGTTGTCTTCCCTTCAGTCAGTTTCTTACCCCATGCAACTACTTTAGCTACAGACAGTTGGGATTAGTAAAACTTGCTACTATACCACAAGTGAAATTAGTCCTGATGAGATCTACCTCTTTTCCCCTGTATAAAAGATCAGTTACTTTATCAACAAAATGGATTACATTAGTCAGATGTGACTAATTTACCTTTGGTAAATTCCATGTTTCATTTCATCCCTATTTGTTCATTTTCATAATATCCAAGTGAGGAGGCCAAACACTGAATATGGCTTCCAAATTAGAAAAGGTTAAATGCTCCTTTATTGCCTTCTCCTGAACTCTACACTGTAAAGGTCTGAATCTAGTAGGAGAACAACCTGTTGCTGGCAGTGGATGCCAGCAGTCTGTGCAACTGGCTGCTTAAATACATCTGTATGAAGCTTCTCAGTATTGTAAGACAATGTCCTGTCTGAGCTGAGTTTCTGAAATTGTATGAAAAGAGGTTTGTCCTTCTTTGTTGTAGTTAAACCTTGCTACTGCTTTTGCTGTTACTGAGACTTTGAATGAGAAGGCTCCACCAATGAAAATGAAGTGAAGAAGTGTTGACTGTGGTACATTTGGGGCTTAGTTGGAGTAATGTCTTAGGTTTTCGGAATTTTAAATAAAGGGCTTTTGCATGCTTGTATAGGAGTCCTGAGTCAGCATTTGTGTGCGAGCCCTGACAATGTTTACTACAATATAATGCTTTCACTGGTCTGCGATGGTACTGTCATGGGAATAGGCTCTCTGCTTGCCAGCCTTGAGTATAATTAGATACCCTGATTGGCCAGCTGATTAAAATCTTGTGAATAACCTCCTGGTTTAAAATAGCACATTAAAAGAAGCTGGAAAAGGAATTTCATTCCCCTTCTCTTTCTCCCTGTCTTTCACTGCTGAGTGATTTATGCAATAATGTTTATAAACCCACTATTAATTTTTGTTAGGGATGGTGTTGAGCTACTCCCTTGAGAAACATTTTCATGCTCCAGTGCATAAGAGCTACAATTGTGAATGAACATAAAGAACAATAAAAAAATAATCCCCCTGCTTTTCATCAAAGTGACTTAGTGCTTCATTAGTTTAACCCCTGTAATCTCTCTTTAATTTGACAGGCTGAAAGGCATCTTTTGCTATCTTAGAGGAAAACTCTGGTGTCAGGGCAGGCTATTTATAATAAAAGGGTGAAGGAAAACACCAGTTACTCGTGACAATTATTTGACTACACAAACTTAAACAAGTTAAAAGTTTGCTTTAAAAAGCAGCTCCTTTATTTGGCAATCTGATAATGTTTGTATCTCCACTCAGCTAATGCAGGCCATTGCTTCTCGGTGGGGGCTACCATTTTAATAACGCAGCCTTTTATGTCCCAGCGGGGATCTGATTTGATGATGCAAATGTAGAAGGTCAGTTTTGATGTTAAACCTCATTTGGAGCTGCTGTCAGACCAACAACAACCTCTAAAGCCTTGGCATAGGCTGGCAGAACAAAAGTTTGATCCTGTTCCTCCTTTTACCTTTGCCTCCTTTGACAATTAATGGCACCAGGGAGCTGCAGCCATGGTCAGAGACCTTTGTTTTGATCACTGTTAAATGAACACTAAAGAGGAAAGTCCCTGTGTCAAAAAGCTCGTAATAGAGCATAAAAGGAGGATACAGATGGGGCAGGGCAAGTAAATGTTAATTCTGTCTCGATTGCTGGATGGGAAGTAGTTTCACAGGGTACTGGGAATTTGGGAGGGTTATCTGTTTAAACATTTTCTATGTCTTAATGAGGGATACGAGGAAAGAAAATTGAGTTCCTTTGGAGGTGCTTGTGGGGCTAAAGGTGCCTGCACACAGTGTCTCAAATAAGGGCAGTAAGAGAGTCTCCCAAGCACATGAGCAACGCAGTGGTTGCATCAAAGCAAACAGTGAATGGAAAATTCTAGCATAATCCCTGGCTCAAAATAGGCATTTACTTTGTTTTCTTAGTTGAGTGAGAGAGTGGCAACATGCCACAAAAGAGAGGCAACCAAAAGAATTAGGCTGTGCCTAAAGCCATAAAGCTAGCAGAAACTTACAGAGAAGGGTGACAATAAAGGCTTTTTCCCACTCCGTGGAGGCAGCATTTTGACAGTATGAATAGGGCAGAGAAGCAGCCAAACACAGTCTTGTTAGACCAATTGAGAAGAGAGGGAGAGAGTCTGGATGAGCATGTTTTTAACTTGGTGTATGAGCTGCCAAGCCCAACTGTTAACATTTTTATGTGAGGGGAACACCCTTGTCTACTGTACAGCACTGAAGAGGTGGCAGGCTTTTCTTCCGGGGTAGGCAGCTTGCTTTGAGCTGAGTTCATACGGACTTATTTCACTTTTTGTAATGCTATTCTCCCATGTAAGCAGTTGCTGCTACATTTACAGTTTGGGTGGTCATCAATGGCTGTGGAGGCTTCCAGGTATATATTGCTTGGAAACTTCCAGAAGCGCCCCTGTATGTAGTCCTTATTAGGTGAACCTTAAGGAGATGCATATACTTGAAGTGGCTGGTTTTAAACTCTGATAACCTTCCATAAACAAAATAGTGTCTTGAAATCCAGTATGTGTCCTTTTCCATATTTAGACAAAGTTAATGTACACGTGGGTGGACTCTAAAATCTCACTTTTTACATTGCTTTGGATGTCTCAGATGAGAAATGGTTTGAACATGTTTCCATTATCTTCAGATCTTGTTAACGCTGTTTCCATACTAAGCTGCCAAACTCATTGCATTGAACAGTTGTAGGTATTGTTCTTATGTCTGAAATCTCAATTTTTTCAACAGAGCCCTTTTGCTTGGCACACTACCCATCAGCCTTTCACAGTGTGATGTTTAATCCAGTAGAACCCAGATTACTGGCTACTGCCAACTCAAAGGAAGGTGTGGGACTCTGGGATATTCGTAAACCTCAGAGGTAAGATTTGCCTGTTGTTGTTAGCCTTGTTATATGCTGTGCTGCCTCTTTCCCTTCAGAGGTGGTGACACCTACCACCATTCTTTCCTTTTTTTTTTTTTAAGTCGGAACATACAATGGTAAGAAAAGATGCAGAAAAAAGTTACCAGCAATGGTAATCATGCTGAATTAAATAATTTTGCAAAATTAACATTCTTCTTCATACGTACAATCTAATTTGATTTAAAATGGGGCTAGGTCTTCAATGTTAAGGTAAGTGGTTTTTTGGAAGCCTGTCTGGCCTCATCACTGCAGATAAACTCATATTGTACTGTCAAATTTGCGTCATTGTATTTAGTGCTGGCTTTAATACTGGCAGAAGCTGTGGTGGACACTGCCTGGTTTACAGTTTGTTTATTCTACCCAGCTAAGTTTTCAGTGGCTGACCAGAGGTTATGGCCAAGGCAGCTCTTTTACTCAATGCTTAAGAGTTTTATATGACTTCCTAGATACCTGGATAATCAGTTTGGCTGCATAATGCGCTTCCAGATTTGCAGAGGATTTTAAACAAGTGAAAAGAAGAAAATAAGTTCACAGCACGAAGTGTGGTCAGACTGGATTTTAAAGTTGGATATATGCAATGTCTGATACCAGTGTTTGCATGCATGAGAGATACTGCTTCTGTTGAAGTTTTTTCAATCTTTCAGATTTTGAAAGTAATTTTCATTTTTTATCATAATCAGAAAAAAAATTGGAGCACCTCAATTAAACGTTTCTCCAACCCCCACAACTTTGATGTTTATATATTTCCAGTTACAAGTGTAAGTGTAGAAAGGATAATTTCAAAAAAGTGAAGAGTGGAAAACGTGGTACTTCTTTTACTGTGCAGTAGCCTCAGCTATATAAAATCTTTTATACTGTACACTTCATTTTCCCCTTACTGGAGAATTTCTTGGAATATCTAGAAGTGTGTGTCACTAAATATTCTTCTTGGGTTTGTGCTGTAGAGACACTAAAACCAATCTCATATGAAGTCAATCATAACTGGCTTAAAATCTAAAATGTTTCGACATCCATTACAATAGTAATCAAATTCGGCTTTCAGGAAGATTTATTCTTAAATTGTAAGCAGTAATGGTTTGAATAGATTTTTATTTTTAAGCTCAGAATTTGCACGCTGTCACTGGTGGCTCTAGAGCTCACTCATGTTTTTAAAGTTTGCCAGAGCCCTCGTTGGCAGCTCTTCTATGGTCTGCTATATAATTTAGGTTTGATAAAACTTAACTGGAAGGGAGTTAGGAAGTTGCCTAAGCTATATGCTCTTATTCTTGTCAAACTCCTTATGTCTAGCTTTTAGTAAGTGACCTTCTAACGTCAAACCAGCATTTACTGGATAGAGGGAGAGAAATACATAACGTTACGATTATTTTGCTCTTACAAAACATGTTTCTTGGTTTGATTTTTTTTTTTTTCCCCTGAAAAATTTCTGTCATTTTAACTTCAGTTCAATGTCTGGCTTTTCCTTGTGAACTAATATGGCCAATACTGGCTTCCTCTTGCCAAGCCAGCTGGCCTCATACTGGTTTTGCAGGATTCCTTGGTTTTCAACTTCTGCCTCGATTTTGTGATTTAAGAACTTCTGCAAGTTGTGCTGGTTTTGTCTTGTTTATGAAAGTGAGTTACACCAAACATTTCTCTCTTCAGACATCTTTTCTCAGAGTTTAAATATAAAAGGAATGATGTTGGATATAAGCTATAGCTTATATCAGTAGAAATCCTATATGGATGCAAAATTTAGATGAAGTCGTTCACTTGGGTAGGAGAGCGAAATGGGATCAACCCTGGAAAGGTTGTACAAGGCAAACGAGTAGAGAGAGGAAGCAAGTATCACTAAGGATACAAGCACTGACCCTGATAAATGCAGGAGCAGATTACTTGAATAAAGAATTATCCTCTTACAAATTTTAACAGCTGCTTTCTAATAGCAGAAATAGTGCCTTTTCCTTATTTTTAGCTATCCTTATTAAGACTTGGAGCTCCACAAGTTTCTCAGTTAATATGTAAAAATATCGATGAGCTATTTCTTGGGGTGGTAACAGCTATAAGGTCATGGAATCTCAGATCTCGGTTTAGATGCTATTCTACCTTCTGCCTCAGTTTTAATCACAAGGTGAAGTGCTTGACATGAGCTACTATTTGTGCATGGTACAATAGTCCATGCTCACACATCTAAGGACACATTTTTAGCTGTATTGTGGCAATGTTCTTCTCAATGCCAAGTATAAAATAGCTATAACAAAATTAAATTGGTAATGCTTCTTGGCAAGTAATTCGTATTTCTCCAGGTTTAGCACCAGCATGAAGGAATAACTTTTGACAAATCTGAATTCTACAGTCTTTTTTTCACTGATGGGAGGGGAAAGGGTGTCTTACATTATAACATCTTGAAGGCCTTGCATAAATTAACTTGGTGGAAACTTGTATGCTTACATCCCACAGCCACGAGTGACCCTTTCTCTCATCCTAATCTGATTAAAGTAAATTAAAAAACTAAATGATGATGGTTAAACATCATACCTTACAACTACAGTGCTGAAATTCCTAGGGGTATAGGTCACACAACTTTTTCCATGCGTAGGGAAAAGACCCTTATTGTACAGCTGGGCACCCTGCGAATACCATGCAGTTGTTCCCTTAAGCACTGAATTTAAAGCATTTGCACCCACTTGGGTGTGTTTCGGTAAGTGCAATAGGCACATGCTTCCTGCCTTGGGGCAAGCTGTAACTGAAATGAATGCAGGTGATAAGTCTGCTCTCAGCTGCCACTGTCGTGGGACAGCCATCAGCTTTCTTCCTTTGCTTGAACAGAGGTGTGCCCAAAAGTTGGTGCAGAAGGGTACGCTTGGGTGAGGAAAAGAAAATGGCCCGAAGCAGTTTGCTGCCACTGTGGTTCCTCCCAGGGAATTCTCAGGGGAGAGGACTCCTCACAGTGAGCTGTGTCCTGCTAGTGGGCTGCCAAAGCCAGAGTCACTCAGGTTTGTATAAATTAGACAGGATTTTTAGTCTTTAGTAAAGTAACAGAGCATTTGCCAAAACTTCCTCTGGTATCTGTAGATCTAGTTTGTTAATCTAGAAATATGGAACTTGATTTTTAACGTATTTGGAGCCAATTTACATTGTCTTAAAAGGAAACAATTTTATTAAATTGGAGATGAATTAAGATATAATCCTATTGCAGTGAGGAAGTAGAAGCCAGAATTTAGGTTTTCAACTGTGGGGTTTAGTTTGTTACAGCCTCTTATGTGGAAAATACACTGTGAACTTAATTATCAGGAAAAAATAAGTTTTTTTGTTAAGGATGAAGTAATCCACATAACGGTGTAAGCTTTTACATAGAACTTTAGAACTTTCTATGTAAGCTTTACATAGAACTGAAGTTGGTATGTGAGAAAGTTTTTGTATATTTTCCACATTGTTATTAATAATAAAGGGACACAAAGTGTAGTTTCAGATAAGGTGTGTGCCAAAAGCATTTTAGCTGATTAATTTTCTAGGCAGAATTTGTTAAACAGCCCTGAAGTTCTCCATAAGTTAGGCATAAACAGGAAGCTGCCTGTGTAACTTGCATGCCAGAACACTAGCACAGCAAAGAAGGGCTACTGCATCAGCTGCTTTTCTCATTACCAAAACCAGCCTACTGATGGTGAAAATCCTTGCTTCTCTAGGGGTTTGTAGCTCTATTTTGTGCTGTCATCAATATCCAAGAAAACATGGCACTGCCTGAGGTGTAGGAAAGATGAGGGAATAAAGACTTTTGGGGGACATGATTTAGAAGTATTAATTTGCTGGGATTGTTGAATAGCACAACATATAACTATAGAATAAAATTGCTAGATCAGTCTGTTCCTTCCCTAGCCTACCTTTTTATTTCCATCGCTGTGCATGAAGCTCACTTGTGAGTGACTTTATTTTACGCTGTAAGCTGTCAAGGGAAATTCCTCCTTCAGTATTGATGTAATCCTTCATAATATTGCGGCCACCCTGGGACATTTTTCAGTCCTATCATTCTGCCTGTGGTGCTAGAAGAAATGGCTAGATCAGTTAATGTCTTGTTTTGTCATGATACGTGGTGGTGGGGTGTTGATTAGCAGTTGAATGGGTAGAAAGAAGGGGAAGAAGTGTAGGTGCTTTTAGATGTTTGCTGTGGATTGCCAAAAATTGTACCTTCCAGTGGGTTAAGCAGGGCTGCAGCACTCCTCCAACTTGGGAAAGGTGAAATGGTGATATGTAGTTAATAATTTGCTGCTAATATAACACTTTGTGTAAAAATTGTTTACCCTGACTACTGTCCTGTTCTCCATCAGATGGAAGCAGCATTAAACTGATGCAGCCACTGCTTGGTTTGCTTCGTAATTGCAGACTGTTCTGGGGAATCCTGACACTCCCCTGCAAAATCCAGGATTTCCATTTGTTTTCTGGAATTCCAAAGACTAACTCCTTGTGGCAAATAGCAGTACTGTAGCTAGTAATACCTTCACATAACGTGTATTACTGACAACAGCACCGTTGTGGTCTTTCCAGACATAGGTGTGGTTTGGTAAGTCCACAGTGTTCAGCTGGCCTTCACTCACTTGGAGGGGATCGGGTTTAATGCTGAATTTCTGGTTTTAGTCAACAGAAGCTCCTCAGGTTGAGGCATAGTTTTACTTTGTTCAGCTTGATGATGAACTGTCAGAAAAGGAGTGATTTGCTGTTAACTTCTAAACTTGCATGGCAGTCTGTGTAGTATGGCTAATTGTACAGTTTTAAATTAATAGCTCTGAATTTTCAAAATCATGAATGGAGCAGTGATATACTAGTAGGTTAGAGAATTCAGATACTGATTCCACTGCTTGTCAGAAACAAATGAGCTGTATCTACTTACTTATCTGGAAAATGTGAGGATTTTTACACTAGATTTTTTTTTTTTTCCAAAATAGGTGGTTCTTCTCCAGTTGGGTTATAGGAAAATTTGTCTTCTGGCTTGCTGTTATGTGCCCCCAGCCAGGAGAGTTGGTTTTATCTGCTTCTTCGGACAGACAACACTAAACACCTCTACAAATGAAAAATAAAATATTTTTAGGGTTAGAAAAAAATCCTGATTGTGAGTAGATTTCACTCATGCTGTGAAATTGGTTAACTTTCTTATGGGAAGCTGGGAGTGCTTTATGCTTGTGTACTACAATGAAGAAGGTAATTGAAAAGCCTGCATTTCTTGGCACACGTGGGGAAATTTGGAGACAGCTCTGAATTGCAAAATGTTTAGCTCACTTCAAATAGTCGTAATTTGATTAGTCTTGCTGCCTGAGTCAGGATACAGAGGCGGATTCATTTTGCTTTTTCCAAAGTTCATTCACAGCTTGATATCTCTTCTGTCTTGGATTTAATGCAGCAATTGAGATTCCCCCTTTCTCCCCCAGTGTACTAATAAGATCTGAACATGGTGGTCTGGCTCCTCAAAATAGCACGTGAAGCACTGTTAAAATAGAACTAACATAAGTCCAGCATGATTACAAGTTGACTAGTGATTCTGGAAATCTTTTTTTTCTATGTTTGGAACGTATGAGTTTTGCCATTATTTCAAGTGGACGTTAAGCTGAAACCAACTGTATTGTTTCATTTATAAAAACGGTGCACTGAAACGCTTAAATGTGGTCTTGATTAATGCGGCTGTTGTAAGGCACTCACACCACGAGATGGCGTCTGGAAGCTGTCCCTTTTTTTAAAAGAAAATAAAAAAGGCAAGTCTGTGCATCTAAAATCCATTACAATAAAATATGTATTGCAAATATGTATTGTTATGGGATTTCTGGAGATAACTCAACAAGTCAGTTTACGTAGGTATTTCAAGGAACGACTATGTAATTCTAGTTATTTTTAGGTGTTCCAGTTCTCCCTTCCCCTTTTCCATGCAGCCCTGTGCCATCCCCTTCTTTTACTGAAATCAACAGGCTTTTTTTTTCCCCCTAAGAAAATATGATAATTATCCCCTTTAATTAATTCTTTTGCTTTGTTCACCCCACCCCCCAGATTACATCAACTAATCTGTAAGGTTTTGAGATCAAAATGATTGTTGGTCTGTCCTATTAATGACCATCACATACTTGTAAACTGGTTTTCATACTACAAAAAACCAAAAAGGCTGTTCACAGAAGTGTTTTCTGCTTGTGGTTGGAGTGTGGAGCCTGTGCTTTTTACACAGTGGGATCCATTTGTAAGTCCAGTTCAAGGGTCAAAATGCTAAATCTTGGGTCTGTATCAGAAATACATATCTCAGGGCATTTTTGCAAGCCTGAAAGGGCTTATCTCAAAGGTCCCAGGTCCTCATTCCTGCTATGTCCATTGCAATAATTCTGTGGTTGGCCTGTTTTTCAAGCCAGCTTATGCCCACAAGTTCAAAAACTAACCTGAAAAAGCTTTGTAGCTTTCTTACGGCCTAGCAAGTTGAACTGGGTTCAGGGAGGGCCTGGTGTTCAGTTGTTCATAGTGTTACAGTTTTACTTGCTTCAGTTTCTTTTGCTACCCTAACCTTTCCCTTTTTTGTCTCATCAATATGTTCCTTACAAGAATTCCTGGTGGCTTTTTACAAAGTAGAAGAGGTGAAACATAAACAAAGTTGGGACTGCTTTACCTTCCAGGGCTGCCTGGTTCGTGAGGATTAACTATAAGCAGAGAGTGTTTCTGCTTGACCCTTGACTTTTTGTGTTCCTGCAGTACAACTTAATGTTCCAGGACACCAGTCTTGAGTGTTGAGTTCTGGGAACACTTTTGTCCCCAGAACTCAAATACTGGATTCAATCTCTGAGTGAGGTAGAAATGCTTACATTGGATAGACCTTTTTAAGATTATTCTGAAAGTTCCGGAGGCCTGTGCTGTCTGTGTAGTAGTACAAGACAATGTACTCAAAAAAAAGCCCAATGATGAGTTTAAAAACAAACAAAAACCTTGACCACCAGGGCAAACCTGGTATCCCTTGGTGACTGTAAACCCTATGGCCTATCTTAAAAGCTAACTTGTTCGTACAAATCATAATAAGCCCAAGTTAGAAGAGTGTCAGTTTTAGTGTTTTCCATCAGTGCTTTACAGACAAAGCCGAACGAGAACATTAATTCAGCTTTGATTTCTTTCTTTGTCTTGGCTGAGGAGTAACAGCAGTTCAGAGCCTTTTTAAGCAAACTGGTTTTAGCTGAAATTAAATGAATATTTGTGTCTCAAAAAAGACCAGTCAAGAGGGCTTCAAACTAATGTCAAGTTTGCTTCCTGCAGTGAGAATTCCGAGGAAGCAAAATCCCAAGGTCTGGATAAGGAATACTTGTTAGATATTAGTGAATCACTTAGTGATTAGCTTATTAAATAGTAAGAAAATATAGAGATAGAAATTTCCTCTCTTTAACAGACTAATTAGATTCAGGGGATCTTGAGGCAGGACTCTTCTTAACATGTTTATGAATGTCAGGCTGTGTTGACCATGGTAGTGTGTGGAGGACATCGGAGCATGTGGCTGTACTGTGCTGCTGGTCTCCAGCTAACAGTGTGTGCTCTAAAGTCTGTCTCGAACAGAGCATTTTCTGCCAAGTGCTATTTATTGAACATATATAGAATACATGTTAATTTTCTGGGTTAAGTGAAGGTGGTCCATCCACCTGGTCATAGCCGGTGAGAGGTCATTATCAGCATGTGATGCGTCATGATTAATAGTCATTACAAGTCTCGTGACCCTTATTTCATGCTTAGTTTATTAACAGTCACAATCAGGTTATTACAGTATGAATTACAATGGTATCACCCATGTGCAATTCTGAGTATGAAACATAGAATTACTGCCTTTAGATGTTCCAGCTCCTCCAACAGTCCTCATCTCCAGCTCCTGTAGGATAGACATCCAGGATCTTTTCCATCAGTGCCTGATGGCTGGAGGATCTTTTCTGTTCACCAGGATAGACATTGGCAGTGATTGTACCTCTTGATGAGGGACCACCCCCTTATGTCACTGGGCCCTTAATGTCACAGTCCATGTGAGGGTAGTTGTATAAGTCAGGCAGCCCACCCTCCAGAGCCAACCCAGCTGTGCCCATCTTTCCACCCATGGGCTGAGGTCCAGGGCAGTGATACACGAATCATATTGCCAAATTTGTTTCACTTTTGGAAATACTATCAATATGTTGGTGAGGCCTATTAATAGGGAGAAATAACTGTAATTCCCACTGGGGCAGTCATCTACTTGGTTATCCCATTCTTCTGGGTGTTCAGCTTAGTTGTTGTGCTGCAGGAAAACACAACCCAACTCTTACAACAGTAAATGTACTGTATGTATAACTTCTGGTCCAAATTCGTTGGAAATGACAGGTACTCAGTACTTCTGAAAATTCAGTTCTTGGCTCCTTACTGCTTTGCTTTATAGTTTCGCTACTTTCATTTAGTTTACAGCTTTTTAGAGGCCTGGTGAGTATTACCTGCTTGGTTTTGCATCAGAGTAACGGTCTCTGATGGCAGGGTGAAAACATGTATATACCACCTGACTTTTTTCATTGGAGGAGTATATGGAATATCTCTCTACTTGTGATAATCTAAGGATGTAAAAGTCTTACGGGTGGTTTATGTTAGATTGTTGTGCTGACATGTAGTTAAAAAAGCTAAGTTTTGATTCACAAGACCTTTGTCAGTTTTGAAATTGAAGTGGTAGCTACCAAACTATAGGCAATTTGATAACAGTTCTTCAGAGTTTAGTTAGACGCATGTCAAATAAACCGTCTTTGCAAGAGAAGGCTAAGTCTTACCTCTGAATAGAGGCATGGTGTATTTTGTTAGGGTTTATTTTGTTGATGGGTGGGAGTGCAAGGAAAGGGTGCTGAGTGTTCACAGCTCAGTCTGTACCACAGGTGATATCTATAACCTGTTGCATAGAGAGGACTTTAGAAAAACCTGTGCGGTGATGCAGAAGGTATTGTAGGGTCATAAAACCAGCATCATAACTGAGTCCAAGGCATAGATTTGGGTCTCCAGTGATTGCCGGTTTTAGTTTCCAGGCTTATATCTTCAAGTTTTTGATCCTTAAAGATCATTCCACAAGAAGAGACAGCAGTTATTTTCTGAGAAATGCTTATGCACATGCTGAGTTTTACCCTGTGTAGCTGACTTTTCTGAGATCACTCTAAAAAGTAGCTGTTGCCTAGTTTTATCTCTGTTAGCAAGATGTCTGGTGTGTTGGCTGAAATACTAGGCTTCTGGAAGTGCAAGCATGGGATCCAATCTTGTTGACAGTTGTGTTGAAGGGGATATTAATCTTGGGGGGTAAACACAGGTTTTGCCTCTGACAGTTGAGTTTGGTGAGGTTCAAGGCTCTTACGGATGGAACCTGTGGTCTGGGAATTTTCTCAAAGTAGCACCTTTGGTTGTAATTGTGTTTTGCTTACAGATTTTGAATAAGATGTTACGTGATGGCTACAGGAATGGAATGGCAGGAGTAGCATATGGAACTTTAAGGTTTTTTCTTTGACTGTTCTGCATTTTGACCCTGAATTTAAAGGAAAGAAACTTGTGATTCCAGTCACCTCTGAAGCATGTGCTTTGGCATTGCCAAAGCCCCTGCAGATGGGGGTGTCCCTTTACATCATTGAATCAGCAACTACCAGTTGAAATTACTTCAGTGCAAGAGATGTGTGCTGCATTTCTGTTTGGAGACCTTTGTCAGTCCTGCTCTGAGCAGAGCACTGTATTAATGAGTGCAGGAAAAATGTTCATTTTCTTTCCCTTTCCCAGTTGAACCATTTTTTGGGACCTTTGAGTAACTTCACTGCTGTTTAAAGTAATTAATTCAGCTAGGTTACAGTATGACAAATTTTAAGTGCTATTTAGGCACTCGCCAGTATGGGTTAACCGCACCACCTCAAATAGTTCAAATAACTATTTGTCTTCTCTTATAGTTCAGGAAATAGAACTCATCCCACGCAGGTACCATCCTCGCCTGTTTGCTTCTGTCCTACTGAGGCAGCTCACCTGATCTGTGTGTCTCATCCTAGGATTTGAAGCTCTACTGACCACGTCCATCTTGGCACGTTTGCCCCAACTGACACAGAACCTAAACTTTGATATTTATTTTTTTTCCCTACTAGTTTTCCATTATTTCTTAAAAGTTCTTTTTAACGTCATAGAAAGTGAGAGGATTGTTGCTTAAGTTCATGGGGATTGAATTATTCTTTTCTGGAAATCTTTTGGAAGTGTTGAAGGAGCTTTTAAATGGTAATGGCATTAGGGTGAGGGTTTTACTCATTGTAACCATAAATAAATCTCCAAACTGTTTGCCACAGGTTTAGCCAAAATCAAATTACTTTTTTAATGTTAGAAACATCTAAGGTAGTCTCCTCTGCCTTTTGAGTAGGGGGGCACTGAATTAAAAAGGGAATACTTGCAAATAAGCCTTTTAACTTTGGGCAAAGAGAGATGGTGACAATCATTAAGGCTTTAGTCAGGCTGACCACTTAAGGGGTAATTATGCTGGGAAGAGCTCTTTCCTGCATGTGGACTTCCTTATTATGGTTGCCACTTTCAGCCAGTTAATGCTTTTTTCCCTTATCCCCTTCCCTTCCCCTTCCCCTCCCCTTTTTCCCCTTTAAAGACAGAAGTGCTGTGTTAAAGTTGCAAAAGATGTAAATCAGTGAATTTATAGATAGGTATCTTTTACTCTGAGGCAGGTGATCTCTTCTGTTGCTGGTGTGAGCACCAACTAATAGATAGTCTAGAAATACTTAAGTGTGCATGTCTGCTAAGTACTGCCTGGTATTCAAGTGTGTGAAGCAGGTGTGAAAGTCTCTTTTCCTCGCCTTTATACATTGTTCTTATTGCGGAATTAACTAGGATGGTACTATAGGAAGGGTCCTCTCACTTAGCTTCTGTTTTAGATGTACACATTCCTTATTTCATTGGCAGTCCTGCTTTATTTATACCTGACCTTGTCAGCCCCTCTTGGGATAGAGGGTTTAGCTTAGCTTTTTCTGTGGTTAGGCTGGTATCTTTCCTGTAATGAGTCCACTGATGTGCAAACTGAAGATCTTTGAAGTTTTTTTATAATTATGGATGAAAGATTTTTTACTTTCCTCTAGCATTCCCAGATTTGTTGATCATGGAGCTGAGCTTTGGAGTACTGAGGTCTTGGTTTAGTAGTTTTCTCAAACTTCCATGAGCTAAAATCATACCATCCATTGCAGATAATTAGCCCTCCATCATATGCATGTGGATTTTCTGATTTGAAGACTAAACTTTTTCACACCTACCAGCATGTACACACTAGCCCTGGTTTGGTTCTGGCCAGGCACTTTAAGCCTGGTACTGTTCCTTTGCTCTGTGGGATCCAGCTTGCTCCCAGAAGTGGCCATGGTATTCAGGTCTATAATTTTCAAGAACATAAGTAGCTTCATGCAGTAATCAAGAAGTCAGGAAACCTGGTTTTGTTTCACAGTGTTGGCTACGTCTGTTGATTGACCTCCCTTGCCCTCAGTTTTTCCTGTATCAAGGAATGGGAATACTGCCTGCTTCAAAAGCCTCATCTTGCTTAATCTTTTTGTTTAGCTTTGAAATTCTCTAGCACAGAAATCTTTCTAAAGCAAGATTTTAAAGTGCAAAGTATTGTCCTTGCAATGCAAATTTTAAAAGTATAAAATAGTAATCTGTTGTTCAAAAGGGGCTCTGATTTAATGTGGTTTTGTAGCCTGTTTTTTTAAGGAGATAGGTTTGTGATCATATAAACCTTTCCTTAATCACCTTTATGCCTCTTGTCAATCAGGAAGGAATTAAGAGATCCAATTTTTTTGTTGAAAAAAAAATATTTTTTTTTAATATATTGGTAACTGAATACAAGGGAGAGACATTCTTAGTGCATTTATTGGGAGAACATCTGAAACATTGGTTCAACCCTGTTGTAAAACAAGGGAATTAGTCTTTGAAAGATCAGTCAACAGGAAATTGTGGTGGAACCAATTTGATGAGACCACAGTTGTGTGTGCAGTTGCATTCAATTAGCTTTACATTATAATTTCTATTCATCTTGTGCCTATTAGCGGCAAAAGCTTTACTGATTCAAGACTGGACTGTGCTGCTGCAGGAGCATCTTGGATCTTGCCACTTTTCCTGTCTAAAGAAAGGCTAGCTTTCTTGTTGCTGCTCTTTCCTTAATTTCAACGTTTGTAGCTTTGGTAAATTAAAAATTCATGTAGCTTTGCTAGAGAAAAGAAGGGGGGTGAGTGTATTTATATTATTAGATGAGAGAAGAAATCTGTGGCTGATGTTACTCAGTTTTTCTAATGCAGTACAAGAATTGCAGCACATAAATGTGTGCAGGAAGAAATGCTTTGGAGGACTGCAGTATTGATACATGACTAATTTTGCATAGACGCTAAGGTTTGAAAATGAATTTACTCTTCAGGAAGACTTACCAACTTTTACACTCAGATTATTTTACTGAGGTAACATTCTCTGGTATCTGTGTTTGTTACATTAGGCTGACCTGAGTGTGTGCCTCATTTTGGAAACAGCTCCTATTCCTTTATTTGGCCTAAAGGTCATCTTCCCATGCCACAACTCATTGTATTTGCATATTCTCTGTCTGATTATCTGATGGAAGCTACTCCTTTGTGTTTTGCTGGATTCAGCTGAGCAGTGTTCTCTCTCAGTTTGTATTCCATCCTACAAGGTGCTATTTCTGAACAGGATGAATAATGGACTCCAACTGTTGAATTTAGGGATTAGAAAAGGAGGAAAATAATCAGGTGATTTAGCTAGTTTAGCTTGTGGTTGTTGGACAGTTGTTCTTTACTTTGTATTCTCTACTTTATTTTCTTTTTTAATCTGGCTAAATGTTTTTTTTTTCTTTTACTACAAAACTATTCCACTGTCTGCTAGATCTCATTTATTACTTACATTACAGTCACACTTAGGTGATTCAAGCAGAGAGTGAGAATAGGACACTCTTGTGCCTGCTGACTCTCAAATCTGTAGTGGGAGCAATCCTGGGACAGTGAGAATGTCTGGGAACAAGTCTGTATTAAGACCGAAACAAACCTTGGATAGAGCTGGAGGAGGATGTGAAATATTCAAACAAATAGGGTTTGTTGTTGTTGTCATTTGCTACTGTTCAATCACTGTAATGGCAGAGGTAAGCCTTAAGTCCTAAAAGGATAAAAGTAATACAAATGAAGGGGAGAGCTTAGTATACTTCATGCCTCTGCTCTCGTCATCTTCCTCAAAACACTGAATTTCTGTAGGTTTTTTTTTTTCCTGTGAAAGAAGGCAGAATAAAGGAAAACATAATGTTTTTTTGGAGAGCTGCCAGAGAACACCGTTAAAGCAACATTAGCATTCAGTGATACCATCACATCATAAGGGCCAAACCACTCAAGCTTTTGCAGCTAAGAGGTCTGGGTGCTCTGGGTACATAAATCTGGTGATGTTTGACGTTCTTAAGGCTTTGGATTCTGAAGTCAGGTAAGTTATTCTGAAGTTAACAGATAAGAATCTTTCATATTTAAAAAAATCCATAAATTATTTTAAAAAATCAACAACTATTGCCTTGCTGGTTTGGGGAGGAAAGATGAAGCTTCACCTTAGAGCATGTTGTGCAAGAAAGTTTATTAATGATAGGGCATTCATTTTTATGCTAATTTATATGTTCCTGACCCTAACAGTAAAGCAGAAGGAATGATGCGTTCTTGAACACACAGAATCTTCACCCTGAATTCCCTACTGTTCCAATTCCCTAATTCTTCAGTCTTGGTGGACGCAGTTCATCTTACTTGTACATTCCTTTTTGAAGGAAGGCAAAGGTGTTTAGTTTTGCTGACAATGCACAGCCTTTCTTTTATTTGCTTGTTCTCTAAAGTCCATGCAAATACCTCTTACTTCCTGTTAAGGGTTCCGGGGGATGTAGTTTTTGAAGAGTGTTCTTGTAAAGGTAGATCAGAAATAGTGATGACAGAATGAGCATATTATTGAGAAATAATAAAATCCTGAGTGTGGCTTGTGTACTTTTTTAATCTTAAAGCACTGATGGACTTTCTTCACATGTGTTAACCCTTCTGAATACATACAGAGAAACTCCATACACTTAGAAATTACTTTTCTGCTTTTCAAATAAACTATCTTGAGATTTCTGTGGTATTTGTAATCTACTTTTAAAAATGCATAAAGTATGCATGTTAATTGATCTAGTGCTTGCTTTTCTATTATTTGTTAATTTGGCATTTTCTAAGTGTTTGCTCCAAACTAAATAAGAATTATGCGTGTTTACACACACAGAATAACTTTTATTCCAAATAAAACCCCAAATCTTTCTGGAGTTTTCCACGCCAACATTCTCTTTGCTGAGTTTCATTCCAGTTCTTTTTGCACAGTTAGAAGTTCCTCAATTTTGTGGTTACAGAAATGCTGACAAACAGGGTTGTGTGTAATAGTATGTATTAGTTACGAGCATTCAATTCATTTTTTCCTTTTAAGGTCATTCTTTCATTAAGTTAGTTTCACACACTGCTGTTTGTGATATCAACACTTTCTCCCTTCCTTCCTTCCTTTGCCGTCTTAAATGACACTCATTTGCCAAGGACAGTGTCTGTACTGCAGTTCGTTGTCAGATTTGTAGCTTATCACAAGAAGCTGTTCAATGGCTTTATTTAGTGGTTTTATTTAATGCTGTCGTGTACTGTTTTTTTTTATTTTATTTCTACCAAGACGCTGATCTCCTCTCAATTTTAATGGTCACTGTCTGTTGCCAAGCTAACTTGTGAATAGCCTGGGTTAAGCTTATGTTACCACTCAGGCAGTTGACTTTTCAAAAAGGAATGAAACAACTTCTTTGTTTAGAAAAGGGGAGAGAGGAGCAGAGGGAGACGCTTGCTTCAGGTATAAACTTTTCCTGCAGATTCTGAGTGCAGCAAGACTACTTCTTCCCTTACCCACTGGCCGCCAGGAGAACGGGATTTATTTACTTTAGTGGTGCTGCTCTTGGATTGAAAGCCTTCCATTGTTTGCCTGAGCTGGTATTTAGTTAACACTTGAGTGCTGCCTGCGTGCAGCACATCCAGCTACGGAAATGACCGTATTGCACATAACTGTCCATTCTCTCCCTCCTCAGCCTCCCTCAGGCTCCAGCGTGTGTGTTTTTTAAGATTGCAGTGTTCCATTTGTGGACTAAATATTTCCCTTAATCATACAAGACGACTTTTTTTAAAAACACAGAAGTGCACGCGTCTGTCTCTCTTTCTTCCAGAGCTGGTTGGCAACATCAGCATTCCACAGCTGGCTGGGTGAGCCAAATTTGGAAGCAGACTAAATCCCAGAGTAGTCTGGGTCTGGGTCTGGATTCGTAAAGATAAAGCAGAAAGGGCATCTCTTGTTCAGAGATGCCATTTTAGGATTGTCTTCAGATTTCCCACTGGCTGTCATGTCTGTGTCTTCAAGAGGGGAGTACTGCTATTAGTCTGATGCATCAGTAGATTTTTAGTAACTACAAGAAGCTATTGCCTCTGAAATTCCTTTGCTGGAAACATGTGATAAGGAGCAGGCAGAAGTGGCAGTTCTAACATGAGCAACTTATCCAAGTATGTATACGCTGCCCCATGTAATCCTGTGTGAAAAAACCCAAAAGTAGCACTGACTAAAGGTACAGAGCAGCACGGTGCTGCAACTGGGAAAGCGGAGCTAGTGATTTGAGCACTGAATGTGCTTAAACACAGCTCTCTCCTTCCTCTTCTCTCCACGCCCCAATAAAAGAAAATGAGCAAAAGCTCTGGTTCTGACTAGTTTGAAGAACATTTAGAGCTTCTTGATTCGGACATCCTCTTTAGTACTAATAAGTTTTAGTATTTTTTAATACTATAAAAAAAATAACATAACTTTCCCCTAACTTGTTTCTTGGAGATGACTGACTGCTTTCTTCCGGCAGTTTTAATGGAGATGGAATACTCTAGAAGACATCTCGGGCAATTACTATTTTTTTTTCCCTAAAGCCAGCATGGTTGTTCTATAATCAGCTACATTTTCTAATGAAAATTACTGAAGTCTGGGGATTCCTTAGTTCTAAATACTGTTACCATGTACTGCCTGCAGCAGGAGGCAGAGGGAGAGAGTTTTCTCAAGTCCTTCATCTCCTCTATTTGTGAGCTAGGTTCCTAGCTTTTCCCCCACGATGGAGCCACGAGCTGCACCCCCTCGGTGCCCACCCCCACCCCCATCATATTTCTGACGATATCTCTCAAATGTTTTTTTTGTAGGAGTAGAGAGAGTGCAAATGTTTCTTCTATGTTTGCTTGGGAAATGGATACTTGGGGTGTTTTGGTATCAATTTGTCTCTTTTCATCCCCACCTCTATACCTGCTGCCTCTTTTAATAGCTTGTTAAAGGAAAACCCTGTGTAGTTAATTCAACAAACTGTTTCAAAGAGGCGGAGAGGAAGCAAGCAGGACATAGCAGGGTGGGAAAAACAGAAGACTGCTGTCTTGTGATTAGTGCAGGGAAATGCTGCACTTGGTAATCCAGAGACTGGTTTTTGTGGAAAGAATTGAGATGAGGGGAAAGTCATCAGCATGTTGCTCTTCCATATGCGTGACTAATGGCTGTTTTAGCATTTCTTTCTCTATCAGCCAAACTT
>VXBJ01000071.1:184532-218680 GCA_013400055.1 Nycticryphes semicollaris | reverse complement strand
TTTTAAATTTTGAGCCAAAAGGAACTGCAGCACAAACTGTATTGTCATTACATGTGTGGCTGAATTATGTGGAGTTGAGGGTATGAGGCAGGCAAAGCTGTGGATCTTTTCCTTAATTCTGGATTTCTTATGTGTGTATACGATCCTAATTTCTGAAGTTCTAGACTTTCTTACTTCATTTAATTTCTGAAGTGAAATATTCTTTTAGAGATCTGTTACACTAAAGTTACTGAGACACAATACAGAACCGAGCTCCAAGAGGCATTTTCTTAGATAGCTTTGACTGCTATAGGAGCTTAATGAAAACATCTGTAAGCAGAATGGAAGCTACTTTAATACTACACTACTGTTACTATAAAATATAGTCCCAAAATATTTCAGACAGGGCATAATAATAGTAACCATGGCAACATTGCTTGAATATTTGAAAGGATGGGACATCTGGTAGGCTTGCTTACTTGAAGGCAGGAAAGAATTCCAGGTTGCGGTTTAGATTGAGAAGGAGAACTAGCAGTGAGAAGAGGGGATTAGTCTTGGGACAGTGGTGCCTGCACCTTAACATTGACTCTGGTTGATATATATATGCTATGGTGTTCTTATCCAGGATGGAGAATTCATATATTTTAATAGAAAAATTGACCTTTTGTAGCAAAAAAAAAAAAAAAATCTGGGTTCATTTCTTCTGATTATTTTTTTGGGCTGGGGTTTTGGTTGGTTGGGTTTTGTTGGTTTTTTTTGTTGTTGTTGTTTAATTTTTGTGGTGTGGTTTTGGTTTTTTTTCTTGTCTTTATAGGGCTGCTTTTTAAGGAAGTGGAAACTTCCATAGGAAAAAAAAATTGGCTTATGCAAAGCTATCGGGAAAGGGGGAGGGGATAAAAAAGTTGTGTGTGTGTTTTGGATTTTTGATTTTTTTTCATGCCTGACTGAATACTTTGAGATGGCTGAGTATACTTTATTAATCGCAAACAAAAACTAGGGCTGATGAGGGGGATCCTAAACCCTTGTCTCTAAGGTTACAGTTTCTAGTATTAAATTATCTCATGTTTTTATTAAAAACTATAAACACTATTAGGAGAAGCCCAGTGACTTTGCCTAGCAGGGGGAGAGTGCACACACATGTGAGAGACCAGGACTCTTCATGCTGATACAGGCGTTCAGAATTTTTGCTGCTCAGCTTGAAACTCTTACTACTGGCTTTAAAAATGTGACTTCTGGTTGCTTTGTGCCACTCTGGCTTTGACTGTTCAATTCACAAAGTGAGTGTGTGTGAGCACAGTGTATTTCTAGTGCATTCGTGAGGTGGAGTCTTCCATTTTGTTTTTGGTTTTGTTAAAACTCTGGCTTAGGAACAATAGTTTTTTAACTTTACAGTATCTCATGTAACAATGCGTGCTTCAACCTGCATGGAATGTGGCTTCCCGTCCATGTGGTGACTCATTTTTCACAAATGTTGGGGCAGAGGGCTAAATCAGAACGTAGAATGCATTAGAAACTATGATTAAACTTCCCTCTAGAATCTGCTAATTCTGTGTTGGTGTGCCATGTCTGGTCCAGAGGGTGCATAAAAGTCACAGCTCTTAACAAGATTTGATGGGGATTGCTCAAAACCTGTTAATAAAAGGTCTGCTTAAGAGAAGTTTCAATGTTCACTGAAGAAAAAAGGGATAAACTGTATTCTGTCTCTGTCTCCCTTCCCATATGCACAATCTTTTCAAGTGCAGGGATTGAATTAAATCTTTGAGAAAAACCAGAAAGCTCGTACAATGCAAGTTAAATTTCAAGTATGCTTTGATTATTTTTAGGTTCCTGGATGGATCAAATTCCATGTTTTCCTATTGTTTTAAAGCGAGGGCCTGGACACTTGTGACCCTTTGGTTTTGTCTTGTATATGTCAATACGAACTGATAGAAATAATCCAGCTCTGATCATACGGCCTTATATGGGACAAGGAAACCAGCTAATTCAATATGTGAAAGTTTTAGGTAATAGTCATGTGGTAGCATAATTGTCTTGCCTACTTGGCAATATTTTTAGATGAAGCAGGTTAAAGATCAGCCAAGTGACTTATTTTAGCATTTCTTGTAATAACTTGTTAGTAAGATGGCCTTTTATTTAAGACAGCTGGAACTGATTGTAGAGTTCAAACATTTTCTGATGCCCTGTAGAAATGTAAACAGAAGCAGAAGTGAAATAGTGGTCAGAGTGTCTACAGTTGTAGAAAATGCCTCCCAGTGCCAGAGCAGAGGGGAAAAAAAAGTTTGGTCTGGCTGGATTCAGGCACCAGCCAAACAAAAAGAGGTGAGTGCTGGTAGGGTCACTCCCAAATGCAGACATCCCAGAAGTACAAGAATAGCCTTTTTAAAGGCTAAAGTTACTTTGTGAGACCCTGCTCCTATGCAGGAAATGCATTTTCTATTAACAAAACTACTCGGTCTTTTGAACACTTTATAGTCCTAGCATTTTGATAGTTTGTTATTCAGGTTTTGAATCAAATTTGTTCAGGAATTGATGATCTGAAGCAGAAACTAAGTAAGATTATGTTATACTGGGCTTCTTTGTTTGGAATGACTCAGTAAGTTTAAAGAGAGACTTCTGTCTTTAAGTAGGTAAATCCCTGTGCGCGGCCGGCCCATCTCACTTGTTTCCTCTGACTTTTCCCAGTTCGCTGCTCCGCTATGGTGGAAACCTCTCCCTTCAGAGTGCCATGAGTGTCCGGTTCAACAGCAATGGAACCCAGCTGCTGGCGCTGCGTCGGCGCCTTCCCCCGGTCCTCTATGACATCCACTGCCGGCTGCCCGTCTTCCAGTTTGACAACCAAGGCTACTTCAACTCATGTACCATGAAGAGCTGCTGTTTTGCAGGTGATCGTGATCAGGTAATAAGCAAGCAATGATGTCCCAAATCTCCAGAATTTCCATGCAGCCCTTTGCAAGGGCTTTTTTTTCCCAATTCAAGAATTAAAACAAGAGGCAAGACACATGTAGACTTACTTCAGAACTCTTTTGCAATATAGGCTCTGAAAAAGGGAAAATGTATACTAAAGCACATGATAAATTTAACCTCTTGTTTGATGTGTTCTAGTACTTACTTGAAAGGTGATATTCACAAGAAAAACATTTGCAGAAGCTTTTTAGGTCAAATTAATAAGGTTTTAGAATAATGAGTAGACAATATTATATACATATGCTAAGGAAGCTTCTTTCTTTCATTTCAGTATTGGTGCTGAGTCCAGTAGAGGCAATCTAAAACATAAATAGTGTGGATTTATAGAGTTACTGATTCTTATTCCAAATTATAATGTTTCTCCTTTAATACTATATTACTGGATCACATTATAGGTCTTTATAGTTCAGTAATTCTGTAAGTCGTGATGGCTGGTGCTTAGGAAGGAATAGTTTGTTACTTCACTGAGGCAGGATTCTGTCCCTGCTACTAATCACAAAGAAATAGGTCACACATAAAGTGACTAACAACAGTTTGTATGACTCTGGAGCTGGATATTGTCTTTGGACAGATGTATTTAATAACCACTAACACTGTGTAAGGACAAAAAATGTATTTTCGAGCCCTGATAGTATAGAGCTAAGATCTGAAAATTCTTTGCTGTCATCAGTAAAATTCCTGCAGTCAGAATTTGGTCATTAATTTTATTGCTGCTGCTGCAGGAGGCAGAGTTGAGCTTTCTTCAGATTGCAAGTAGGAAACACACTTAACATCACTGAAGTTGAGCAGTGTTCCTCAGTTTTACATAGTATTTGGCAAAAGAAGTGTGAAAATGCAATAATGAAGCCATCTTAAAAAAAGAGTGACTTACTCTAAAGAATGGGAAAGCACACGTATTGTTTAAGAAGAAAACTGCTTATGATTTGTGGTCTGTTATTTAGTCAGCCTAAAGATGACACTTGTTTCTCTTCTAGAAGTCAGAGAAGACCTGTGTACACTCTGCCATTGCAGAGTTAAGGTTCTCATCTCTTACTGAAGATCTAGATAAAAGCCTTAGTGTCTGTTGTTGTGCTTTTTAAGCCATTTTATTATGAGTATGATGTTATTTTAATGGGAAGAATATGGCTGTTCTGTAAAAGGTTGATGTGGTACTTCAGAAGTTCACATTTTTGAAAAACTTGGCTTGACAGACTTCAAATAAGTAGCAGAACATAAGGCCACTAACCATTTGGAAATCGGAGCAAAAGACATTTGTATTCTGTTATAAATGTGATAAGCTAATAAGGAAGGTGAAGTTTAATATGGAATATTAGAGAGATGTGGAATTTGACATTTAGATACCTGCTTGTACCCATCCTCTAACTGGAAGGAAAAAAGATAACGAAGTCACAGAAAATGCCAACATGTGGTCCAGCTGAGACTGTCCAATAATCCTCACATTCAGCTGACTAGGATTGTCAACACCATAGACAGTCCTAAGGACTGTCTATTACGGAGAATCCAGTCCCAGGTGTGTGTAGAGAAGAAGGTTAGAGTTGGAGCCTACTGTAAGATACAGAAATTGAATTAAAAACATGTACAATGTTTTTTGACTTTTGCCCTTCTGTACAGCTAGTATGCTTTTGCTTTTTGGTGAGTTTTCTGAGTA
Organism: Nycticryphes semicollaris; assembly: GCA_013400055.1. Taxonomy (NCBI): domain Eukaryota; kingdom Metazoa; phylum Chordata; class Aves; order Charadriiformes; family Rostratulidae; genus Nycticryphes; species Nycticryphes semicollaris. Next base: position 214,089 of record VXBJ01000071.1, on the reverse strand, counting down.
TGAAATAATGTATACAAGACTTCACTCACAAATCAGAATTCACCAAAAAATGAAATAAATCTGTTTCCAATTTAATCTGTTTCCAGCCCCATCTCCCATTTAATATTGCTGTCCTTTGCCTTAATAAAGAATGTCTTTCATTCAAGCTCGGTGCAAAGCGAGCTTCATAGAATTTCTTGCTTGTATTTCCTTGTAGGATCAAAAGTTTGTGTGGGCTATGGCTTACTTGAATGGATCTAAGGATAAGAAAGTTGTGTTCAAATTATGAGTGGCACTTGTGGTAGGAAGGCTTCTTCAGAAATTTTCTCTCGTTGCACCTCTTGTTTTCCTCTGTCTTCAATCTTTTTCCTCTTTAAGCCATCTTAAATAGTTAGGTTTTAATACTTCATACAGAGCCTAGTAATATAAATATGTGACTCCTGTGTTTAAAAACTATTATGCCTTGTCTGCACAGTCAGTTCATCTGATAAAGTTGCATTTCAATTCTGTATTTTTAACCCTAACAAGAAAGGGATATCCTTAACCCTTCAATGCTTAGAATGCAGTTGCATTGCAGGGGGGAAGTGAAGTGCTGAAAGGGGGAGGACTTTCTTACCCAGTGGAGGTGATGCATGACCTTCCACTGATTCAACTTCCCGACCTGGCAGCAGCATTGACTACTTTTTCTGGGTTAATGACTTATATTTACACTCAGAGAACTCAGGGAAGTGTTTGGTGAGGTATAAGGAAGGGGTCAGAGGGTGGGTGAGAGATGGAGAGATGGCCTTTTGGCACTGTGAGACTCGGCACCTCACAGAACTACAGCCTTTGGTGATCTTTCTCTGTCGTGCTTGTACATGGAAAATGGTTTCCTCAGAGGAAGTTTTCCTGTAAATCATGACCACCAGGGTTTAAAAACCCACAACTGGTAGTATCTTAGTACTTGGCTTTGGAAGTTTGCAGCAACACAGTAGTGAAAATCTACAGAGAAAGTAAATAATATCTTGTTCTCTATGGAGCTGTTGGATTCTAGAATGGCAAACATTAACAGAGTCTGAGCTGCAAGCCCACACCTTGGAAGTTCTCTTAGAGATCACCCTTATATTTTAAGAAACTAAATACTTAAGTTCCCATACTGATCGGAAGTGTTATTCTTACTTTGACAAGCTTTGTGTGTTAAATTAATACAATTTCTTTGCGCTAATAAAACACACACTACTGGTTGCAGAATGGTTTGATTGGTTTGTCTGTTGATGGCAGTTAGGCTCTGTAGACTAATCTTTTCTCAGTATTGTCTTTTTAGCCGGTACTAAACAGGACCTGCATCCAGAACTCCTGAGCTGTCATTCTAGAGGGGAGCCTGCTCCCACTGGGTGTGCAGTGGTCTGCGTACCAGCTCGTTTTATTGAAGCATCTGTGATGCAAGCAGGATGAAACCTCTTAACAAAGAATGAAACACCATTAATGCTTTAAGGAACAAAACTCAGAAAAATTCCCCTACTAACCCTAGGGATTTTTTTTTTTAAGTTTGAGAGAACACATTCTGAAGCCCTTAGATTGTTTTGAGTTGTTGCAGGTATTTTGGGTGTGTGGGTTGTAGCACAAGCTAAGTGACAGAGATCTTGGAGGATGAACAGCTTTGCTTCTTTTTGCGTCCTTGCAAGCTGTTGTTTTCCTCCAAAAGCATTATTGCCCCTGTCCTAGTGAATCTGATTTGAAAATCAGCAAACAGCAGATACGAGCATTTTTCCTAGAAATGCCATAGTCAGACTTTTTTTGTTTCTTACAACTGCCAAAGCTTGAGAGGCAATATTTAGCTGGTGGTTTATTTGTACCCATTTATAATTGCTTTATTTGCTCCCCTCAGACCTCTGTCTTTTGTCCATGTCATGAGTGTAATGACCTCATTCACATGCCACTGACTTTTCTTTTCTTCGTAGGCAAGCTCTGACGTTGGTAGATAAACCTGTTGTATGCCATTTGCATTATCCAGGAGCTCACTTGAGTCATAGAGTTGTGGAAGGGAGAAGGATGAGATAGACTGGATGGATCAAGCGTGACTCGCAGCTGCCCACTCCCTCTGTTGGCTGTAGAGATTTACATGAGAACACAATCTCTCCATCTTTTTGGTACAGGCATCCCCACCCAGAATTTTAAAGGCAGTTTGTTTATGCACCTAACTCCCACTGGGTTTACCCTGGGGTGCACAAGTGTTTGTTTACATCCAAATCATAAAATATGTGAGAATCTCAAGTCGTGTCAGGGTGCTGGAGGTGTTTCCATTCTTGTCAGTGTGAGAATTTGGGAAATGTTGTCTTAAATACGAAGGATTTTTAGTTGCTAGACTAGTTTGAAAATGATCTTCTTGGATCTGCGGATATTTGAATTATTAAAGGACTTCAGGGTTTAATGCATTTTTAAGTGTAGGAGCCTCAAAGGCCGTGGTGATGGGCAGCAGCAAAAAAGGCCCCATAAAACCCCACAAACCACGAGAAACCTCCAAACTAAAATAGACCAAAAGCTTTTCTTGCTCAAGAATTGTTGCCTATGTCACAAGGATGAATGCTATCAGCTCATTCCTTTTCTCACTGTGCAGATAATGTGAGGCTCTGTAACACTTGTAGCTGTAAAATCAACTGCTTATTGCCCGATTTTAAAAAGGTGGGGGTGGGGAGAAATAACTTGTACCCTGTGAATCAAACAAAAAGTGTCTTGACTCTGGCATGCCCTCAGACATTACGTCACCACTCAGCCCTCTCTGTTGACATTACTCTGGTATAGGAGAGTTTCAGGAATGCACCGCTCGAGGTCCTGCGGGCTGCTCCAACTCCCTATAAAGTTACAGCCTTCATTATGTTGAAGTCTCTGTGTTAAATAGCCCCAGTTAGGGACAGCTCGGTTTTTAGCAGGAGAGAATTATTACGTAACCTTAACCCTTCCAAGAGCAGGGCTGTTTAGGTGCCAGGGGTTGTGCATTGCATTTGTAAAAGAAATAGAACTTTTCTTCTGAGTTCTTCTCTGTGTCATCTAACTTAAAGGCCATTTACCTCAGGAGACAGTACTTATCAGCATCTAGCTTTAAAAACTACAAAGAAGAAAGGGAATTTTTCTTCTAAAGAATATATTGTGACTTTCCTCTGCATAGATGACTCCTTAATGAATAGTGGCTTGCTTCAGTCAGTATTTCTTAAGATATGAAAAGTGCTCAGAGTGCAAATATGCTGTTGTACTTGGATGAAAAGAAAATCCATGTCTTACTCTGCCTTAAGTTGGCTTCTTCCAGGAATTACTGATGAGGTTGTATTTAGTGTTTTACTTTATTTAAATGGCATTTTAAATGACAACTATATGCATAACATTATATACATATAAAATACATACACGAGTACTTCATCTGGCTATGAAGTTATTTATTTCCCCTCACTTCTGGTAATTGACATGGGAGAGTCATACTGAAAATGGCTCTTCAGAGTCAGGGCCTTGCCAAAGGGGTCAGGAGTTTTCTTTTATTCCTTCTTATGCGGATCACCTTTTCTCAGTTTCCTGGGGCATCTGCCCTGCTCCATTTCCTGCCTCCCTTCTCTTCTGCATTCTGGAAGCCCTGGGGGAAGGTTTTTAGACCTATGGGCAGTGGTGCATTAGCCTAAAGGGACCCATGCTGAAGCTGTGTTCTGGTGGACTGGAACCTTGACTCAGGAGAGTGAGATTTACGGGCTTTGTGTTCCTCAGAGGGGTATCACAGGAGATGAGCACTTTAGTACCATCCCTGGCCGGGCTGGTGAGAGGGAAGGGAACCTGAGCAGGAATGCACTGTGAAAAGTGACAACACAACGGGTGCTGCACTGGCAGCACTTCTCTGTTCTAGTTCAGCTGTTAAAACTTGGCCTTGTCTAGGTACTGAAAAAGCACTTATGAATTTTGACAATTTTGACTAATAGAATATTTGATTTAATATGGATTTGAAGAGTAAACTAACAGATGGCTGAAGAAAATAGAAGAGAGCAATTGGGGTACCTGCGGTTTCAGCCATGTATAGAAGAGTCCCCTTCATATGCTCAGCTAAACTTGTTATTGCTTTCTTTGCAATGTAATAGGAACATCTTCCCTGCAATAGAAATCCACTGTACGGGTTTCTAAGTTGCTTTCGTTCATGAATAAAGTTACTGTTACGGCCTTTCTGCACGGCAAAAAGGCAGCTGTAAAAGTGTTGATGGATTGTTCTTGATGATCCTTCTGTAAGCATTTAAAACTGCCCCACGTGGAGTTGGCTGCTTTTAAGATCAGGGATTTACGGAGTGGGAATACAAATTTTTGGCTTTGAATTTTATGTACTAGCAGCAATTTGTGTTTCTCCAGTCTGCTGTGTCACAGCCTTTCTTTTTCCAGTTCATGAGATGGGTGTGCTTCTTACAGAAGAACAAAGTTACTGTTGTAAAAATCCTTTTGGTGTACCTGTCTGATTTTTAGGCTGAGATGGAAAACTTTTAAGCTGTTTTTTGTGCCACTTTCAACCTTTCTGGAAAAGTCTCAAACATTACAGGTTGCAAGCTGCTGTTCTGGCCAGTATTAAAAAAAGACAGCTGTTTTCAAAGCAAATGGGTTTCTTAATACCACAGTGCTGTAAGCCCTAGTTGTACATTACTCTTTAAATTTATTAAATATCACATAAAGGATATGATTTGTGCCCTAGAATTTACTACAAAGCAGAAGATAAAAGAATGTGTGGGTTTCCTTTGTTGTAAGTAAATTTTCTTAACTGTGATTTTTCCATAACACATTTCAGAAATTGCCTTCCCAGATATGTGTCTCCTTGCATTTGTCATTGTGAGACAGCAACAAGAGGTTAATAGCCTGCTTTTACCCTACACCCTGGTTTAACTGCCTTGGAGGGAGGAAATTCTTAGTTGGTGACAGTGAGAGTTCTAAAGGAAGGAGAAGAGGCAGCCACTCTGAGGATACAAAAAAGCAGTATGCCTTTGAGAGGGGAGGCCCTGTGCTTGGGCTGTACTGGCACCCACCTGACTCCTATAGAAGCTGGTTGAAATACATAAATGAGAAAAGATAGTGTTGAATGACTGACTGTGAATTGTATGGGATTTTACTGGTCTAGCTACTGAACCAGACCATGACTGTGTTACGAGCGCTGATGTTGGCATAAGAGAAAGTAGGTGGGAACACATACCTACTGAGAAGGTCAGTAGATGATCGTTAGAGCAGCTTTTCAGCTGTACTCAGTGGGAACTCTATTCTAAAAACCTAGTTTCATCAGCATAAAGGTTACAGCCTGACAGAGAGGTCAGGAACTGCAGATCATGGAAATACTTGACCAATATACACTCTTTATTTCTTAATTATTTAAGGAAAAGAATGCTCTGCTCTGTGGGAGACTACTTTTTCCTTTGATTCTTCTGGTATTGACCATCTCAAACAAGCTGTGTTATGTTGCTGATTCCCTGCTTGTTTGCGTCTTTTTGAATAGGAAAAAGGCTTTTCTTCTTCCAGAGATGTGTCCTTACCTTGTTTCTTGCTGGTTGGTAGGTACTCTAACAACAGAGAGATGATTTTTAAAGCAAATCTGTAGGTTTTCCGCTTGCAGGAAATGCAGACTTAATGATAAATTCTGATGAAATGGTAAATTAAGTATTGGTCATTTTTTTTAAATGGAGAAAATAGCAAAGGAAGTCTCATTTATAAGGAATATGTTTAAAGCAGGCTTGGCATCACAAAAGGCCCAGGAGCAGCTATCAAAAAAAAAAAATTGTTTGTCTTCTGTCAAACTGCTTTAATGCAAAATATTTAATGTATAGCAAGACCTCTGTTCAGGGTTGCAGTGTTTTATATATACTTGCAAGCACACCCATAAATATATGTGTATCTGAGGTGATCTTTCTTTTTGCATTTTTTTTATTTATTTATAGCTTGCTTTCTAATCCTCTTTTAACTAGTTCATGAGAAGCAGATCATGGTGATATCACTGGGATTTTGCTGGGTTCAAGGATGAGTTCCTGTTTGTGTTTCCTGATGTTAGTAGCAGGGTGTAATTCTGGTGCTGCTTTCCTCTCAGTGGCTACTTAAAGGGTCTCCCTCTCTTGTCTGTGTGGCTGCCTGTTTGTAAAAGAATATTTCTAGGCAGTCCATAATTCTGGAACCCTCAGGTTCTCTATTAAATTTGAAATTGGCCATTTGGCTTAAAAGTACTTGGAGATGGAGAGATGCCACAAAGAACAAAAGAGCACAACCCCTTTTTCCTTAGGAAACCTTTCCTCCTTGGAAAAATACAGTTTTTATGTTCTTCATGTAAATGGATTCCTTCTCCAAAGTGCTGATTGCTATGAATTTCAATCTCTTTTGGACAAACAAAAAGTCTCATTTTCAGACTTCAGTGATACTTCATGTCAAAGTGTGGTTTCCTCAGTGCATATCCCACCACAGAGACAGCTCTGGCAGCTCTTTTCATATGCTCAAAAGGAGTTAAGACTTCAGCCTAGCAGACTGCCACCAATCTAGATTCTTTATCTGTTGTCATAGAGGAAAAAAAGCAAAGTAACTCATCCATGAGTTATAGGCAATACCACAGAATCATAGAATGGTTTGAGTTGGAAGGGGCCTTACAGATGATCGAGTTCCAATCCCCCTGCCATAGGCAGGGACACCTTCCATTAGAGCAGGTTGCTGAAAACCCCGTGCAGCCTGGCCTTGAACGCTACCAGTGATGGGGTATCCACAGCTTCTCTGGGCAACCTGTTCCAGTGTCTCACCACCGTCACGTATGTAGGGACTGTACATCCTGCCTCTTCAGAGATGTGCAAAGCACTAGCAGAACTGTTCCAAAGTTTGCTTCTTCCCCAGTGTATGGGTTTTGCATTACTTCAGGAAGCTGAGGGACAGCTTGTTAAAAGCTTAAGAACAATTCTGTCTACTCTCATCTTTTCTGCCCCAAGTTTCATTGGCCCCTCTGAGGAAAGGATAGACATACTCGAAGTGAGTGGGAACTGAGATTTAACAAGTTTAGTCTCTTTCAGAGCTGACTCATTAGTAAGAGCTGTAAGCAGCAGCCGTGGAATCTGCATGTCTCCAACAAGCTTTTTCCTGTTAGTAACTTAGCAGAAATCACTTTTCAAGTGGCTTCATCTCAGTACCGCTACTTGTGGTAGCATTCATCCATTTATAATTATATGGTGATGGTGCTTTTTGGTTCATGTTTTTAAGACAAATTCCACTACATTCTTCTTGTTCTCCACTGCACTAGTAGGGCCATTCAAAAGACTGGCTGATACTTTTGGGAAAATGATCCATGTTGGCTGGTCCTTTGGCTATAGGGCCAAAAGCTTAAAAATGTCTCCAATCTAGATCATAAGTAAGAGGAAATTTTATGGAAGCAGGAAACGTGGATGTTGGAAATTGTAAAATAAGGTTTGATTTAGATACAATTTTATCGAAATACTCCATATTCAGTAGCACCTGAGGAAATGTAGTTTGTGGGATTTTGAAAGCTTTCAAACTCGTAGTGGTATGAACAAAAAATTCCCTAGAGTGGTAGTACTCTGCAAAATGCAATGCTAATGCTACTGTTACGAGCCTATAGCAGCAGCAGATTAGATCTCCATTTATTTATATCAACTGCTGTAATTTCCTTGGGGAGAGAGAAAATGAGAAGAGTTAGAGTGGAATGAGTGGGGAGTGCTAGTCCGAAGTAGTTCTGCCAGATTCCTGACGGTAGTTCATTCTAAGCATTTTATGCGTACTTGAAGCTCGGACTGAGTTTGTGTTTTCTCTAGCAGCAGACTAACCACGCCTGAGAGTTTTCTTCCTTCTAAGGCAAACTTCTGAATCAGCAGCTTGTAGTCATCTGGAAGCCTTTTCCTGTCATTGTTGCTAACAGCTAGACATAGAATCTGATTCTTCCCTTCTAGAAAAACTCCAATATTAATTATTAGCAACTGTTTTTCTGTATAATCTCACATTCATGTGAATATTGTGAATGTTGATTTCCGAAATCCTGGTCAGATACAGCAGCAAAAATTCAGACAATGAAACAGGTGGTTTTAATATTGGTCTCTCCCCGCAGACATCTGAGCATCTGAGCTTCTCCCGCAATGTCTGGTCTGATTCAAAATTCAGCACTGGTTCTTGAGGTTGTGCTCTGCTTCCAGTTTGCCTTTTGGGGAGGGAGTGTGGGAGGAGGGAGAGTACGCAGCATCTTAGTCATTTACTTGTCCTCCTGAAATGTGTGGTTTTGTCTCTCACTGGCTTACCTCTGTGATTTGATTATCTGGGCTTTTGTTCTTGAAGTGAGTGAGCAGAAGATACTCTGCAGATCCCCTCAGGACCAAAAATCCTTGGCCACAATTAAAGTGAAGTCTAAGCATATTCAGCATGACATTCTTTCATCTACCCCACCCTAACCCCTTTCTTTTCTTTCTGTTCCTTTCTTTACAAAAGTCTACTCAGTTCCCTCAGGATTTCAGCTTTATTAACTGGGGCCTGGTGCACTTCATAGCAATTAGTACTTTGAATTTTCTAGCAGTATGGACTAACTTGTGTTTTCTTAATCATTATTCTCTGTTTTTCAACTAGTGTGGAAAACTGTTGGCTCGTTGTTAAGCTAATACATCAAAGAAAAATTTTCACAGATGATCACGTAAATGTCCTAGCAACATCAGTCCAGCTGTGCTCTCCAGTGGCCTTGGGTTCCCATTGTCTTGAGCAGAGAGAACTAATTGGAAATGAGTTTCTCTCTGAAATGTCATGGAAGAGGCGTGTTTCTGGCTTTAGCAGCTTGGGTGTCTATTCTTGAAGCTTCAGCTGGCACATCTTTCTCACAATAGTCATGAAGTCGTGCTTCTGGCAGTCAGTTTCTTGGTCTCTGTCTGAAACACCACGTTCGACTTCTCAGACCTTTATTACCTGGTCTTACAGAAAAGGACAAAAAGAATGCATTTGGGAATTCAGCTCTACATTGTGAGAATAACAGGCAAACATGTACCCGAGAGGTGCCTTAATGGGGAAAGAGAGTGGAAAACTATGTTGGCTGTTACAATGGTGGCAGTGGAATGGCAGAGGTACCAAATAACTGGATATTTTATGGAATATGACCTGTTTCTGATAATTATTGGCAGAGCTAACTATCAAAATAAAATTTCAAATTATATAAAAAGTTTGGAACTCACAGCCCATTGCTTACAACATCAGATTTGTGTAGATGGCTTTATCAATTAATGGTTTTGGCACTTACTGATGGTTGTCTCAGTTGCAAGATTCAACATGTAAGTACTGCAGAACAGTGCAGATCCTGAGCTCAGCTTTGTTCTGTGACTAGGCATAAATTGCAATGCAGATGCTTTATTCATTCCTATTTATTTTCTCTTCATTCACTCCAGGATGTTTTGGCTGAGTGTATTTGATTGGTGCAAATGTCATAATGGCTAGAAAATGGTAATGATGCGGAGGACTTCATGGTGCTTTTAAGTAGGTAGGAACTATCTCAGTTGGAGATACTCAATTGCCAATATATGCCATTGGAGATATTCAAAAGCCTTCTGGACATGGTCCTGGGCAATCGGCTCTACGTGACCCTGCTTGAGCAGGATGGTTGGACCAGATGACTTCCAGAGGTCACTTCCACCCTCAACCATTCTGTGATTCTCTGAACTAATTTCAGGTGCTTTGACAATTTTTCTATAAATTCTCCAAGTTGTGACCACCTGAATTTATGCAAGTCTATATGCTGAACTGCAGTTTATACCTCTATGTGGCTTACGTTTGTCTTTCCATTGGAGTTTTCATGAAGCTGTGATATGTGTTGGAATGTAAAGGTTTCAGGTGGGCATTTTCCTGACACTGCCAACCTCTCTTGCCCTCTCCCCTTCCTGCTTCTCAACCCAAAACCCAACCCCAATCCACCAAAACAGTTATTTCCCTTTTTACTTTGGTAATTTTTGAAAAAATTAATCAGAAGACCACTCTGACTTATGGTCAACTGATTTAAGCTGCTTCTCAGAGCAGAGCAATTTCAAAGTCAGATCAGGTTGCTTGCAAATTGTAGAGGTAAATTTTGGTTTTGCAAGCATGGAGATTCCAGCACCTTTCTGAGGTCAAGCTGCAGTGTTTGTTACACTCCTCCTGAAGGTGCTCTTCCTTTGTGCTCAGCTGGAATTTCCCTTGCTGTGACTTGTGACGGTTGCTTCCTCATCATTCACTGCATTCTTCTTGAGAAGAGTCTGTTCCTGACTGCTCCATATTCCTTCAGACAGTGGGAGACTGATTGGGATCCACTTTGTCTCTTCACTTTCTCCTCTTCTGGCTGAATAGGGCCAGTTCCCTTAGCTTTTCCTCACAGGACATGTGCCTTCAGCCCCAGTGGCTCTTCTCCACTCTCTGCCCAAGTCATTAGTGTCGCTCTTGTATTGAGGGACCCAAACCAGACACAATACTCCATGTATGTCCACAAAAGTGCCATTTAAGGGGTACAGTCACTTGTCTTGACCTCCTGGTTATGATTGGGCAAATTGCCCTTAGTCCACATTGTAGCAAGGGCACTCTAAATTTTGTTGTCTCCAAAGCAAGACAGAGTGTACTCAGATCAGTTGTCTTTGCAGGTACTGTGTTCTTGTTTGTTGGGCAATGATTTCCTACACGGCTGACCCTTGAGTCTTGCAGGATACACAGTGTGGTGTTCCTCTGCAAATCAGTTCAGAAGCTGACTTGAAGAGTCTCACAGACACTTTGTTCCCTGCATGTTTTTTTCTGTCTCGTTTGCCTGGTGCAGGATATCTGAAATCTGGCACTTTGGGGCCTGTCATTGTTGGTAGCTTGCTTTGATTTGTGACATAAAGTGCAAAATGACTTTCATATTGAGGACTTATTAGAACTTGTTTGTTTTAGAGAAAGAAAAAAAATAATGTTAAGGTCATAAATTCAAGATACTGAGCTTTTTAGCTGTTTTAGAACTCTCTATTTTCCCCCACATGTCCAAGGCAGAACAGTTGCTGCTTCAACCACACAATTTGGTAATAAATACTAAAAATTGGCAACCTCTTCCTAACATTAAAGAACTCTTTTTTAAAATGTTTTTTTTTTTTTCTTCTTTTTTTTTTTTTTTTTTTTTCCCATGTAGCTTTCATGTGTAACAAAACATAGGTGCTGGGAGATTGTTTACATGAGCCCTAATCTCTGTAGTTTTGGCACAGTGGCTCAGCCTACTGTGAGCTAACATTTACGAGCAGTCAAATGAAAGGGAAGCGCATATTCCTGGCACCGCCAGGTCGGTCTGGCAGAGGTGAGCTGCCTAAGGGTTTGAACATGTTGGCTTTTAGAAATTACTTTTCTGGCTTGGAAAGGATGGGTCTAGGAGTGACACAGAACTAGTGTGCACAAGTTTTTAAAGGAACTTTTGTTTGTCAGTGCTGCTTATCTGTCAGAAAACAAGCAGAATTGCATTCATAAGTGCTTACTCACATCCTACATCCTTAAAACTAATGGAAAAAAGAATAGTTAGATTGTCATAGGAAGAAACCAAAAAGGGAATTTAGTGGTTGGTTATTTCATTTTTGTGCCTAGAAACATCCAAACGCTTCACCAACTTAATTAGCATTGCAAATAGAATATATGCAAATATATCGCCATTCTCTCCATGTTAGTGAGTATTTTTTGTTTATGTGCTTCTCAGTCCTGTGTTATTCCAGGACTTGTCTCCTCACTGCTTGATGTTACTTTGCCTGGTGAGTTTGTGTATTCCTGGAGAATGAAAGACAGAAACCAGTTATATGTGAGCCGAACAAAACAGAATTTGTCTCCTGTGAAAGGTTAGAAAAGGGACAAACTTGCTCCATGTCTTTCTTTTTCTCATTTTCTTCTACCCTAATAATAGAAAAATGAAAACCACAGCTTCTGAGCTGTAGTGATTAAACAGAAACTTTAAGTCAGTTCAGGGCTAGAGATTTACACTGTCTACACAAGTATAACTGGAACTGGAATCTGGCCTACAGACTATAAGTAATCTCATCTCTAATTTGGGAGAGAGAAATGACATGGAGTACAGTTTATTGGAGAAGAGATATTTGGAGACCAGGCGATGTTTGTGGCCTCTCATAACTGAGAGGCATAAGCTTTTTACTGTCTCAAAATGTCACCTGTCATTCCAGTGCATGTTTGTAGTACATTAAGCTACTTCAAATTGCATATTGCCTGAACTTCTGCACAATAAAGAGATTGCTAATGAATTCATGTACTGTTGAAAAAGGGCAACCTTCCATCTCTTCAAAGTAACTATAACCAGGAAAAAAATGAACAGTATGATAAATGTGGGGGGTTTTTAACCACTTGAGACTTCCTGACCCTGAATGTTTTGCTTTGGTTTTGTTCAGAGTTCAAGATTACGGTCAGTGACTGACTTTTGATGGTCTTAGTAGTCTGATGAGCCACACATTTTGTGCTTGTGTGTAGTGGACAGGCTACCTCTGTTCTTAGGTATGTGTTTGATGGAGCTTTCCTCAGTAGTTCAGGAGATGAGAAAAAAGATGATGAAAGNAAAAAAAAAAAAGAGGAGAGTTGCAGGCTGCAAGATACGAGAGTTTGATCTAGACACACTTGTATTAAAACCAACCCAAATCCATAGCCTTACTTAGCAAAGCCAGCAACGCTTTGGGCAGTAAGCATTAGATACATGAAGCATGCTTTTGAATTTTAGTCCATTTATACATATGCAACATTTTTGTGCTGGTCCTTTCACGCTCATTTTAAGGGTAAGTTGATCAGCGAGGTGCAGTGAATGGAACAATTTTTTTTTATTTATTTTTGGTTTGGAGAAACTAGATCAACAATAAAATGACTTAATTCAGGTGATGCTTTATGGTAAACTGCTTTTATTTTTTTTCCTAACAGTACATCCTTTCGGGTTCTGATGACTTCAATTTGTATATGTGGAGGATTCCTCCAGATCCAGAAGCAGGTAAGTTTTGTTGTTTTGGAATTTGGGGGAGAAGGGAGCAGGTGTCTGACAAACACTAGTTCGTTTTTTGAAAAATTGCTGTTCTTACTAAGGCAGTGAATCTAGAGTGATTCTGATGAAAGCTGGATGGGGGAGAGTTTACCAAGGCCTAATTCAGTCTCTGGATTACAATGGCCAATGCCATTTGAATCTTTTATCATACTGGTTTTATTTTTCTTCTCATATAATGATCGTTTAAATCTTTTAGATGAGCTGATGGAGAGAAAGAGCTGTGGCTGGAGCAGGGTGTGTCTTCCTCCCTCTTGTCTGCCAACTCTGCTGCTTCTAAGCTGATCTGAGTTCACTGAAGAACTTAACAACCTGCTATTATGAAATTCCACCTCATAATGAAGGTTGCAACATAAAATGGTGCTAGGTTCACAGCCTGCTGCTCCTTACAGCTCCAGTGCACTGGCCTCTCTTCCCCTCTTTCTTTCCTCTTGCACCAAAACCTTCCCACTGATTTCCAGTGCAGAGCAGTACGCTTTTCAACTCTCTGGGTGGAGAAGCACTATCAGCTGTTAGAAACGACCACTTCTGACTCATTTCTAGCCCTTCCCCATGCTGGGGCAGACGTGCTAAGCAAGTAGCGCTACCTCAGCACTGTGTGAAAGTAGAGGAGAGGGTGTTAAAGAAAAGCAGCGGGGCGTGGGGGATGTGACAGTAGCAGTGTAGATGCCACAGTTGGTCAGTGCCTAATTTGATGTCATCTGTTATTGCATAGGGTTTAACTATATGACATCATCCACTGCTATCTCCAAGCCGTACAACATCAGCAACATCTCCTGTTGAAACATACAACTCCTGTTGAAACAAATAGCTGTGTTCTTCTACAAGGGTGTGAATCTTGAGTGAAAGACTCAAGACTACAAAAATGTCCTGCTGTTTCTATTTCTAATGGCTCTGACAGTTTAAACTGTGTGTTTTAGTGGCATTAAGTACAACTGAGTGCTATCCCATGGTCTCAGGTGCTTTAGCAACAATGAGAACAAATTACAAGCTGCATTAGAGGTAAAGTGAAAATATTTTGTTTCGTTTTCAAAGGCTGTTAATCACAGCCGAGAGGATGACTAGCCTCTAAAAGGTTGGGTTTTAATGGCTGGGTTTTGAGGAAAATGGCATTCTAATTTTGGATTGCTTATTTAAATAACATTTGACATTGCAGTCCAGAAGTCCTGAGGATGGTCTTGCTAAAGATACCGGTACCTTGGCTTTCTATTTTTGTGTAGGGTTTGTGGAGACTCCTCCCCAATTTCCTTTTCATTTGTATGATTTCCTTTTAGCCTTTTAATTTCTCACTGTGTTACTACCACTGTACAGAATTTCCATTTAGTTAAAACAAAGGTTACATAGGTTTAAGTTGGTTATTTATCTGTCATTTTTTGTGTGTGGACTGTACATATGTGTGGACATTTTATGCATGTTACTGTACTTGTCCTGACTCCATTTGTAAATTTTAGATTTGGGATTTTGTGTTTATCTGGCAACGTTGCTCTTAAAAACTTTTTTTCCCAGACAGTTTGCAGATGACACTTTTTATCTGGGACTTTTGCACAAAGAGTGATAGCTAGAATTGCCACAAAACAGGCCATCCATGTTTTGGTCAGCTGTTTGGGGTTTTGTTTTGTTTTTTTTTTTCTGGTTCTTGTAACTTGAGGAAAGGTGTCAGTAAACTTGCAACATTTCAGTTACAAAATTAATTACTTAATGTCAACGTCAGTGGTTGCTTAATGGCATGTGAGTATCCTGTACTGGGAGCTGTATGTCTTTGTCTCTTCTAATTTGAGCAGCTCTCTTACTGATGTAGCAAAACGCTTGAGCTTTGTTAGACCTAAACATTTGGCTTCTGTGGCAAATAATTAATTTGCCACCCAGATCACCTGTGATAGACTTGTTGAAGTGCTGCTTTTCTTCATTCATCTCCTCTTGAAAGGTTGTGCCAGTTTTGAATGTGATGAAACATCCTTTCTGAAATCTCATCCTGTGGTTCAGAATAATTGTTCAGCCAGAGAGGTTGCTGTGCTGCTCCTTGCCGTTGGGAGGTTTGTGCTTCAGTGGAAAACTCCTTCTCGTGTTATATCTTAAAATAGGAGTGTCTTTGGGTCTGTGACCTGAGAGGGTGGTATTGTGGTCTTTCATCTACAAAATAGTACAAACTAGTCAGGATGATGCAATGTCCTGTTGTTATTTTAAAGAAAAATATCTCTCTAACTGATTTGTACCTTCTGGTTGAATTCAGACTTTGTGTTGCTATAAATATTTACGATACAACTCCCTGAAATTATACCAGCTACTTGTAAATTGCAAGATTTTTTCAAGCATAAATCTTTTTACCAAGCTGCATCCTTAATGACAACACTGAAACAAATGATTTTGCTTAAGTACAGGTGCAGCAAGTTCTAACTATCTTAATAGTTATCAACATTGCTACTCAAGAGGTGAAGAAGAGTAGGAAGGAGCACAGCAGTCAGTCAGACAATTGCAAACACAGTTCAAGTTGGAGGAATATGGTTACCTGTGCTGGCATTTTGCCAGGAAAATTTAATAAATTCCGCTGGCTTTTTGCCAACAATCATAATTTAGAGATGTCCTCCCAGTAGGCTGCATTGAGTCTTTCCCCCTCAGCTGGAAACTCTGTCAGCAGTTTTGTTCAGTACAGTTATTGGACAGGACTTACTTCAGGCCGGAGGAGTCTGTGAAAAAAGATATTTCCTAAATTGCTTAGGAAGCTGTTGTGTTAAAGAGTTTTATTGGCTGTCTCCCTCCACAATCGTAGACTTTTCTGAATAGGCCGGGATTTGCTATACCAGAAGGTTGGTTGCTTTTTCCTTTCTTGAAGACGGAGTCATTTGCACATTTTTCAACTTTCTTGGCCACACAAGTACTACCCAGCTTTCCACTGTGCTGCAGAAGTAATTGATGATTACTTGGTGAATTTGTTAGCCAATTTCTTCTTTAAAGTATATATTCCAGTTTTCTTCAGAGGTAGAGTTTTTAGCAAAATTAATACAGTAGTCTGGCAGAAGAAAAGCAGTCCTGAGTTTCCCCAGCTTTTACTTTACTCCAAGGCAAGTTAGAAGTGAGCAGAGACATGGGCCCTACATGACCTGCCCAGCAAGACTGTTAACGTTTAAGTTCTTCAGGCAGTATGTAAACCTAACTGCTATTAACATGGTCTCTTAGCTGGTAAAGAATCCTTGTTCAAGACAGAACTTGACATGTCCTGTGGGGTAATAGAGGGCTTAGTAGACCAAATGTTTTGCAAAACGGAATTTACATTCCTCACCCACTACTCTGAATCATCTTTGCAACTCAGAGCTTGTCTCTTGCTTTTGAAATACTGCTCAAAGATGCTGTGTGAGGGATATGATACTTATTTGTGATTGAGAAGACAGTTAGGGATCCTTCAGCTTACGTGAGCAGGCTGCCACCAGACTTCTCAAAAACTTCTCTAAATCGAAACAGCAAAATGCATTTCAGAACCTCTTTTTAATTCTGCCTTTGACTGTAACTGCTAGCAAGAAAAGGCCTGTCATTGTGGTCCAGTTACTAAACTAATTGCACCAATTTTCAGCAAAACTGATGCAAGCTTTCTTCCCTTTTTTTCTCCTTGTTGGTCACTGTAAATGCAGACACTTCTTTAGGCTTGAAGAATTCAGCAGCAGAACTTTTCACAATGTTTGAACAGGGTTATCTCATTGGAGACAGCTTGTGGTTTAAGTTCTCGAAGTTCCAGGCTGATAAGTAAAGATGAATAATAGATGATTAAGTGTTTCTTAATGTCTTTAGCTATTTTTGAGATTTCTGTTTATGTGCACACATGCATATATACATACCAGTTGGGTTGGGGCCAATGGGGAGCATGCTCTGGAAAGCTTGTATTTTTTTAAAAATGGATTTTTCTGAAGCGTGGTCTTGGGATCTAAACTGTTTTACTTTTAGGACCATGGTTTCTCTCTCCATTCAGGTCAGTGTTGACCATAATGTGTGATGGAACACTTGTTTGATTATTGCAGCAAGTAAGTGGTGAGGCAGTGTAGAAGAATTTAGTGGAATTTAGACTGGTTTCCATGTCATTTGGATTGTAATACTAGGAACCTGTGGAAATGTCCTGGCCAGATGGCATCTATCAGAAAATAAGGTGGTGCTTTGCAGTGCTGTAGCCAGGCAGAATAAGATTCAGCATCTCTAAGTGTTTCTCTCACAGGCTTTGGCATGTTTGATACCTATTTTAGCACCAGAAAGCTGGAGGTAACACTGAGCACTGGAAGAGGCTGGAGAAGCCTTAGTCCCCAGCAGCTGGCCAGTATAAAATAAATGCACAGGCAGGCAGTATTCACACCTCCATTTAAAAAAAAAAAAAAAGCTATCAGTTGTGTGATAATTTCAGTTATTTTACTCCCTTTATGTTCAGAAAGCATATTTGGTATTTGGTGGTGGTATTTTGCATGGTTGTAAAAAACATTGCAACCTGTACAGTTAAATACACTGAAAGAGCACTCTCTCTCAGACCAGAAGAGGGAACAGAATAGAAAGGGTGTGACAAAGTTTATTTCTATAGTAATTTTGTCACAGCTTTTATATTGTTGTTCAGCTTTGCTGGTGATAACCACAGCGGGAAGGTTGGTATAGATAAGATGCAGATAGACATGGCAGATATTTAGTAGCAACAAAGGAAGGGAGGAAATATACATCCAAAAATAGCCACTGTCACTTCAGCTTTCCTCATGTTCTTTAGATGTTTAAATATGACTTTTTTTTCTTTTGGTACCTCTGCAGAAGTACAAGACCACCATGGGGCTGGTTCTAGGCATAGTCTAGGCAAAGGGGATGATCGCCTGGAAGAGCAGGTTGCCTGAGGCAGGTGCTGATGCCAGGCCACTGCTCCCTGTGCTTATGCTAAATCTTTGTGAGGCCACAGTGATCCTTTCACCTGGCCTGGGAGGTAGAGGGTGGGTTTGAAGGTGGCAAAGGAGGCAGCCTGCGGATGGAGCTGGAGCTGGTTTCTGATGGGGAGACACTCCCTTTTGCTGTCTCTTGTAGTAGTAGAAGTACTAAGCCAGAGTCCCCTGGTACCTCCTTGATACTGTCTCCTCTTACTGTGTTGGGAGGAGAAAGAATCCATTGTACAAAACAAATACAGGTGTGTGAGTGACCTGAGAGAGACTTTTTTTAAGGAATCTACAGATAATCTGCTGCACTGCAGGAGGAGGCCCGATGTGCTGTGCATATTTGCTCGCATTGTGCTGTGCATTTGCTTTCCAAACTATGGTATGTCTCTTCCGTTAGCACATCATGACCTCATAGGATTCAAATGCAGGGCTGTGGCCTACAGTCTAAATGCCTCCCGGAATATTATTAATGAAAACTAAATTAATTTTAAACAAGCTTTCTACTGTGGTGCCAAGTACTACAGTGGAATGGTATGCTATGGCACACTGGCAGCGGCTGCAAATCTCTGGTTCTTCTCAGGAGTTTTCAGCACTTTGAATAATTCACAGGGCTTGTATAAAGTTATGCTTTAGTCTGTGGAACGTCTTTCTACCTTATATGAACAAGCAGTGAGAATTCTTTTTCAGTGTCCTAGATAAAACAGATAGAAAGGACTTCTTAATGAGGTCATTTAATTCCTCTGTTACAGAGCCAGTGGAGGATTGTTCCTTATCCCAGCAAGTTCTTCAGCACTTTGACAGTTAGGTTTTGTTGTTTTGGTTTTTGGTTTTTTTTTTAATGCTTGGAACAATGGAGCTTCCTTTAGTTTAGAGACTGTTCTACATTCTTACAGGATTTCTGCACTAGGGCACTTTTGCTAATAATCTATCTTTTTTTTTTTTCCTTATCCCTCAAATAACTCATTCTTCTGGTTTGGGTTGGTTGTTTTTTTTAAACACTGTGATGTGTTGTGGAATTTGAGATTGCTGACCAATTCTCTCACTTGCCTTCATTATGATTTACTAGTGTTTTTTAAAATAGTTGGTATGTACCATCCAGCATGTTCTCAATATGTGAAATGTCGCCTCATCTGCATAAATAGATATAAAACTGCATAAGTAATGAGGATTTAATTAGCATAGGATATAAAACACAAAATAATACAGCAAGGCAAGAAGTAATCACTTTAGCAACTTAGTAGATGTCTACTGCTTCAAAGCATTGTATTATTCCTTCTGTCTATCTCAGATCCTGTAGATATTCCATGTGTTGCCATGGTATTCTTGACAAATCTGTGTAGGGGAAATCTGTTTTAAAATGTACACTTCAGATTTAGCCTTTTATAAGTTATTTCTTCCAGCTGGTCAGATATCCAGCTGGTAGAATCTTACGTAAAGTGTTCGTTGGGACTTTGTATTGCTCCTCTTTGGAGCACTTATTTGCAAGATATAGAGGAAGAGAGGTTTTCCTGACATTTCACTTTGTGTATTATATAAAAGCAGGCCAAAAATCCCAACGATAAGCACAGCCAGAACACTAAACCACTACTCAGTCTTTAAGCATACCAATTTTTGGAAAGTATTGCAAAACCAGCTAGTATATCTCCATCCCTTTTCTCGAGTAGGTAGAGGTTGGAAAGTTAGAAACTTTCAAAAATCAGCATAATCGGCCTTTGAAGACTTCAAGACTTTATTTTTTGGTAATATTTTTAACAACATATATGTAAGCTAATGGCTTCTGTATAAACACTGTTTATACACGTGGTAACTACCTAAGAATATAAAAGTCGCCATGCTGAACCAGTTGCAGGACCTGTGCATACTGCTAAATTCAAAAGTAAACAAACAACACTCCCATCCCCTAAAATACCCTCAAACCTCAAAAGCAAAATTTGTGTGTTGTTGGCATAGCAGAGGCCAATTCTGCTGAAACAATACAAATAAAAATACCAGTTCAAGTGAAGACAGAAAAAAAAAAGAAATTATTACATGATAAAAAGAAGATGGTCTCAGGAATTTGAACAGTTTATGGCCAATGTCTACTTAATGTAAAGATGCAGGTTATTTTTGCCAGCAGACATGAGCAAACTTTACTCATACTGGGAGATGGCTGGAAACTGTATGGCTGCAGCTAAGCCTCTGGTGGGAGACCAGGGAGGTTCCAGACAAGTCTGGACACAGGCATCTGTCTGCCATGCAGATAGTGACATAATGTCATACCAACTTTGCTGAGCCACTGTAATATGGAGAAACCACGATCAGGATAAGGATGTAGAAAGCTCTGCATTAAGCACTAACATAGAGATGTCACTTAATCACATAGCAGTTGGTAGACTAAAGTTGCATCAGGCAAGGCGTTGTCCAGAAATGAGGTTCTGGGGCAGTCTATTATATTTGACACAAAGATTATCAGAGTGTTGCTGAAGTCTATACTTTTTTGTTTAAATTATTAAAACCTGTCATGCTACTGGAAGAAGCTGACTGCTACGATATGTCATTGCAGTAATCTGCTCTTAGGGGACTTTCCTGCAAATTGGGTAGGTAGTTGTTTTAAGAGGCTTTGTAGGGAAGTTCACATTCACTCTAAGAGGAGTGAAGGATGTTCTAGTACTGTGCTTTGTCTGATTTTTACTGTTGGTGGCTTAGAAGGAATTTAGGGAACTCCAGTATTAAAGCAGAAAGCTTTGGAGTTCCTTCATAGAATCACAGAATGGTTTGGGTTGGAAGGGACATCTGTTAAGAGCAGGGACGTCTTTTACTAGACCAGGTTGCTCAAAGCCCCATCCACCCGGGTACTGAACATTTCCATAGATGAGGCATCCACAACTTCCCTGGGCAACCTGTTCCAATGTCTCTCTGCCCTCATTGTAAAAAAATTCTTCCTTGTATCCTATATAAATCTATGCTTTTTAAGCTTAAAAGTGTTGCCCCTTCTGTCACTACAGGCCTTGCTAAAAAGTCTCTCTCAGTCTGTCTTATAAATCCCCTTTATTGAAAAGCTGATGTAAGGTCTCCTCCGTGTCTTCTGTTCTCCAGCCGGAATAGTCCCCAGCTCTCTCAATCTGTACTCATAGGAGAGGTGCTCCAGCCCTCTGATCATTTTTGTGGCCCTCCTCTGGACATGTTCCAACAGGTCTGTGTCCTTTCTGTGCTGAGGATTCATGAGCTGGACACAGTACTGCAGGGGGGGGTCTCACCAGAGTGCAGTAGAGGGGCTGGTTGCACTCAACCTGCTGGTTGCACTCCTTTTGATGCAGCCCAGGATTCCGTTGTCTGTCTGGGCTTCAGACCCTGTTTGAATTGGACTACAGCCTAGGGAGAGCTGTGTTCTATAAATGATAGGCTGTGCACTTTTCATCAATACGATTGTTCTTAGTGTATTGATAAACTTTTAAAGTTTAATACCAGAAGACATTTCTGGCATTAAGTAACTGTTTTACTAGGAAAATAACTAGGAAAATTCACACAGTAACACAAAAGGCCTATGACTGGCTTGGAAGTGCAGCCCAAGATATTGGTGCCCTAAATTTGCATTTCATCTCCATTATAATTCTTTCTTTGTCTCTTTAACTTCTGAGTCTTTTGTGAGTGTTTCGTGGGGCATATTTCTTGCTTTGTACTGAATTCAGGCGGCTAGTGTCCATGGATAGTTAAAAATTTGTTTTAGGCATTACTTACAGGCTTGGAACCATTTCCTAAGCAAATTGTCTCTTCATTCTCGAGGCCTTCTTTCCTGCAACACTTGTCTGCTAGGTCCAGATAAATGCACTGAGAACTGGACTTGATGTAACCATCTACCATTGGCTTGATAGATGCAATTGGATTGACAACTGTGATTTGGCTGGAAGGAATGCTGTGGGAGTAGGGCAACTTGCCATCAGCCATAAATGTGGTCATGAATGTCTAGCAGGGTGAGCAGAATGAAAGGACGTGAGGAATCTCATAAAATGGAGATCACAAAGAGACCAATTTGGCATTTAATGAACTTGCTCTCCAATCAGTTACTTCTCAGGCAACTTTGCTTACACTGGTGAAATTTTGCTCCAGTGGCCAAAGGCAGAACTTAGACAACTGTTGCAGATAGCTCAGTCTTGGTGTAGTTTCAGTGAACTTATTCAGGAGTTAACTGGAGTGATGGTCTCCCTTTCAAGTTTTCTTAATTTTAAATGAGTTTGCATTCTATATACAAAGTCTTTAAAATGACCATGTGATTTGGTCCTTGGAGTTACTTGCCATCTCTGTTCCCTTCTTCAGGTACATTATCTTTCTGTCCCAAAGTTCCATGAGGCTGCCGTTTGGTCTGCAAAAATTGATATGTGCAAACATTAGACTTTCCAAAAGCAATAAAAAGATCTGTCTCTGGATTTTTAAGAGTTGGATGACTCCTTGCTTCTAAATCCTCATCATGGTCTGTACAACATGTACGCATCAGTCTGGTCTTCAGAGTGTAGTTAGAATGAGTGGAAGGGATAGAGTAATTTTTCTAAGAGGAAAGGGGCTGAACACAACCCACTGGCTGCAGTTCTTTATCATTTATGTATCCTACCAAACTGAAGGTGATACAGGAGTGCCTTTTTTTTCTTGGCCCTTCTATCTTGCTACTCTTCAGTGTAAATGCAAGTTTTTCTTTAGGAAATGTGAATTGTTCTGTTTTAGAAAAGAAATTGTTCAATGTTGGGCCTAGGGCTTAAACCAGCAGCTATTTCAGTAGAAAGAGCTCTCATTGAGGACAAAGGAGAATAACAAACATCTTCAGCAAGAAAAGCAGAAAGTTTACTTGAGCGTTGAGTGTTGAGATGACTATAAGTAGCAGAGAAACTAATGAAATTGTTTTAACTTTCTGTAAAGTGTGCTTACGACCTTTGAGTTGTAAATTGCAAAGTTGTTTTCCTCTGAAGTGGTTTTCAGTTTTTATTTCCCTCTTTTAAAAGTTTTGGTTTCTTTCACTGAAGATGTTAATCATAGCATGTTGATTGACACTTGTTTATTCAGATATACAGGTGTGCTTTCTAACAAACCTATGGTTTTAATTGTCTAAATCTATTAATATAAAAAATAACTATGATTTTCTTGCTTTGGCTGTATAGACCTAGTAAGAGTCAATGACCAAGCAGAAAGGTTGCCTGGTTTCTGTTTTGAGTTTTAACATTAGCACAAAAGCATCCCACTTCAGCCAATTCCCTGCCTTGTGACAAAGAATGATATAACCCACTGGTCAGATACGGTATTTCAGGTCACTCCCTAAGTGTGATTCAAAGCAACATGAGTTGTTACATGTCCTGGTTTAGAGAAGGCTATACTAAGTCTAGCTGTAGTGTAACACAGGTTTGTAGCCTTGAAGATTGTGTCCTTTAGATTCCTTCCCATCAGACTAAACTGTGACAGTAATGAATTGCTGATTCAAAAAATAAATTAAAAAGAAAGAACAGAGTATAGCTATTAATTGAGTCGACCTCTTTATTTGCCTCTGCTTCAAATTTACAAACTGAGTAGTGTCATGCCTTAGGCACAACGGTTTCACTGGTGATTTCATTAAGTATGTATGTTGTTCTTATTCTCATACTTGTTGTATTAGGTCAAAAACCTCCATTGTTTGTTTAGGTAGTTGAAAAGCATCTTTCTTGCAAAACAGGACTTAGAGGCCAGCTTTAATTCATCAAACTGGCAGTTTTTCTTAGGGGCATTGCTCTTAAAATTGGAATTCTGCAGCCAACACAGGCCTTAAAGTAGTGCAAAATAAAGCTGAAGCGCATTGTCAAATCTAATACAACTTTAAATGATTATGAATGAAAGCAACATGAAGATTTAATGATTCATTTCAGTGTGTGCTTGTTTTTCCCCTAGGTGGCATTGGCAGGGTCGTCAATGGTGCTTTTATGGTATTGAAAGGGCATCGATCAATTGTAAACCAAGTCCGGTTTAATCCTCACACTTACATGATTTGTTCTTCTGGCGTTGAAAAGATTATAAAGGTAAGATTATTTATCAGAAAATGTGTTCTTTCGGTATTTCAGGATAAATGCTTTGCTTAGCTTAGCATCATTCTTTTTTACACCCATCCTGTCTTCTCATCTTAACTCATTTGTAAAGTGGTATGTCTCATTTGCTGGCTAAACTGATACAAATTTTTAATTGGGCATTCAACTGTAAACTCCCTTTTGATTTTAAAGGTTTGAGATATAAGGGTTAAATTCAGAATTTCCTGGATTTGTACCTTGAAAAAGAAAAAATCTTTCAAGTTTCTTTCTGTACATAACTGAAGAATCGTGCAAGCAGTCCTTTTCTGGAGATTCTGATCACAGCTTTAGCATGTCATCTCCAAAGATTTCTGGTAGGTTGGGCTAAAATGTCATAACAATCTCTCCGAAGAGTATCATTGAACCTTGGCCTAGCCTGACCTACCGGAACATGGCCCAAACACTGCCTCAGGAGCCCTCCTATAATTTTTGAACACGCTTCTGCATTGAATCAGTTCAACATACATTTCTGTGACTTCCAGAGGAAACAGGACTCTTAATATCTTCCACAATGTGTATTTTCTGAATCCTCCAGCAATATATAGTATTTTTATAAAGCTTGTGCTCTATTTTTTTTTTTTATGTGGAGTGTAAAGACATAACAAACTTAGGTTCTGAAACTTTCTTTCCTTAAGGAAAGACAGTCAATATTGTGGGAACCAGGCAGAAACCTTTTTGTCATTTCTAATAGCAGAGGTTGAGGGTGGGGAGGCGGAGGATTATGCTACACTAATGCACTTTGCATTCTGCTGCCATAGAAATAATTTTGCTCTATCAAGATGATGAAAGAAAGCAGAATGATTTAATTTTTAAGTAGGATAATGAGAACTGGTGCTATTTCTAACTATTTGTTGAATGAATTCATAAAAGTCTTGCCTGCATGTGGCTATAAATGAGGTTGTTTGAATATTAGTAAATGCTTTAATCGGCTACAAGTTGACTGAACGAACTTGTCCTGCAAAGGAAAGTGTTAGTGGTCTGCAACTTATGGACCAGAACTGGCTCAAACCCCTGGGCCCATGGCCCAATGCTCAGCTGCATCACTTGCATTACAGCTGCTATCAGTGTTTGGGTTCTGATTGTGGTTCAGCTTTTCTTCTCTTCTACTTTTTACTGATCCTTCAGTTTGCTTTTCTACTTTTTTCTTCATCTATGTCCCTCTGACAGGCTTGATCACAAATCTATCAAGTCCAGACTTTGAACAAAGGCACATCAAACGGTCTTAGCAGCTCACTGATTTTTCAATTTCCAAGCAGTCACACTGCCACTGTGTAACAACAGTTTTGCCAGAGGCATTTATTTTTTATTTTGTTTTGAAAACTTGATTCATAGCCTGAATTCTCCCTTTTGCATTTTTGATCTGCTGACCCTGCACCCGATGAATCCTTCTTGCATGAGTGTTCTTAGGCTGTTGGATTAGCATTGGGATAAACATCCCCTGTGTTGCTTTTGTGTATCTCTGCTAGGGTTTCAGCAGTTTGGGGTTTTTTTTTTTTTACCTAGTGATTAAAAGGTTGGTTTGATCAAGGCTCCAGTCACAGGTTGTGTAACTCTTTCAAAGACACCTCTGCTTGACTGCTCCCTCAGAAGAGAACGCCTGTTGTGTGGCAGTGTGTGCAACGGAACTCATGTAGCTGCTTTGAAGGAACTGAATTCCCCAAACAGTGCAAACTAGAAACAAATTAAGGGAAGGGTATTTCACATATTAAGTTTATTAGCGAGCCAGAATTTCTTACCCTTTTGTTGTATGTCATTTTTTGTCTCGGCTTGTAATGTGCTTTGTTTGGGGATCAGGTTGTTTTAAGGCTCGTATCTTGTCTGATCTGCATGACTTTGCTCTTTAAAGGTACTGTCTTAGTGAAGAGCAGTTTCTGGGTTACCATAAATTGGTGGTTTCTTCTTCATTCCAGCTACTTCTACAGACGGGCTGGAGGCTGGTAACTGCCACTAGCAGAAGGGCAAAACAGGAAAAATATCACCAGCAGTTCTGAGGGGCTATTTACTGCATTAAAAACAGCTGGGAACACAAGTCCTTTTCCATGTGTGGCTGTCTTTCCCCCATATAAATGCTTGATGTGCTTGCTCAGAAAAGCATGAGATGAGAAGAAGAAGAGCTGTAAATAAAAGTGATAGTTATATTTTTTTTTTTTGTTTTCTTGTTTTGTTGGGGCTTGTTTTAATCAGTTCCTTAAGAAGTGTCCTTCCTTTAACTGTCCTTCAAGTGGCTTCTAAAAATCTTTCTGGAATTAAATTACAGAAGGTAACTTCTGTGGTTGGCTGGTATTCCATTCCCTCAATTGTAGAAACTCTGTGATGAATTAAAAATGTGGATCCAAGTAGTTGTTTGTCTGAGCCCTTAATTTTTAGACTAGCTGGCCTAAATTTAGTACTTCTAGAAGTGAGGAACTGATAGCACCAGCATGAAGGCATGATACAGACAAGCCATTCAATAATTCCACATGCTTCTGCCAACACACTTGCTATTTTAATGCTGATTGCAAATGAGATACAAATTCATCTCAGGCCTAGCCCTGCTGAAATGAGTAATATTCACAAGAACGATTTTTTACCTTTGTGGTTATGGGTTTTTTTGCTTTAGTTTTATTTTGTTGTAAAGCACCTGCAAGATTATAATTCAGTGGGTTTAGGGCTTGATTTCTGCTAGGGCTGAGAATACAATGGATAAGATAAGGGGCAGGGGGTTTGTGAATATTCAAGTGAGGAGGAGGTTTCAGAAACCTAAAAATAAGACTTAACAAGCTCATCGGCAAAGAATACTAGAAGCCTTGACTCCAGGCAGTGTGTGTTGGACACATCAACCCAACTGAATTACTCATTGCCCTCCATTTCAAAAACCTGAACCTCAATATAATTGTGTGGAAAAGCACAGTTGTGAAGTAAAATAGTTATTTGCAGCAAGCACTCGCCACGAGGACTAAAGCAATATAAAACAGAAAAATACCACTTTCCCCTCAGTGAAGTGTGTGAGGCACTGGGATGTACTAGCAGGAAAAAAATCTCGTTGCAGGAAAAATAAATGAAGCTTCCCCTCTGATGTGTGGGGCTTAGAGGAGGGCCATGGAGAATTATGCAGTTAAGAAGACAGTTCCAGAAAAGATAAAATAGATACAGTGCGTAAAGATTTTCAGAAAGAAATACTGTTTTGTATTGGAAATGGAATAATGTGCAACTGAGCACAATTGTTGCAGGTCCCATTTGTTTAAAATCATCTGTATGTCAAAGATAGCAAAGTCTATTTGCCTATGTTGCTATGGTGACAGATTAATGGCTAGCTGCCGTTGCCTAATCAGATAATCTAATATAGCTGGTTTAAATTGTTCTTGCACTACGGGCATAACTACTTTTTTGTTTGCAAATTTGGGGGTTTGCCACCATGGAATACAAGCAGTTCAAAGACGGTCTCTGAAGTATCTGTGCTGAAGCAGGGAACCAACCAGTTTTGTACTCCCCGTTTTTTTTGTTGTTCCTATTTTTATATCCATACTCAGGGCATCAGTGAGTAATATTCAGCTCCTTAATCCTCTCCCAGAGAAGGAACTTCATGATAGATTGTGGCTTCATTGGGATGATTTGCCAACTTGTTTTCTTCAATTTGCTCACATTCTTTCTTGACATGGCATCAGTCAGAGGATGAGAAAAAGCCAAAGGCATTCCATTTACAAAGAAGCCTATTTCGGATGCCACGGGACCAGTTGCTGCCATTTTAAAGACCTCCCAGTTGTGCCAAGGATAGATTCTTAGTCTGATTTCTTTCTGGGACTCTGGCAGGCCCTCACGCTCCCTCATGGCAAAATGTCTAAGAAGTAGGTGTATCTATCTCCAGAGACATCTGATCCTGTACAAACAGGTATTCATCCTGAATTCCTTTGATTTGTCTTTATTTACTCCTTCTCTCTGAATAAATCTGTCTTGGAAGGGAAAAGCCTCACCATGGACTCTTTGTAGTGTAGCTATCTCTTCAATATTTAATACATTTTCTAATTCTCTTGCTTAAACAAACAAAGTTTTATAAAGCCTAGTGATCAGTTTAGCACTGCTAAGGCTATTTGAGGAAGGAGCATGCCAGCCTCCTTGTTCAGGCGTACAGTATGAAGCACTTACAAGCAGGTATACGCTTCTTAAATACAAAAAGATCTGATCTACTGGCTGAAATGCTCAGTAGTGGGCCAAAGGGGGGAAAAGATGTGATAAATTGTGAGAGAAGGTACTGAACATGTGCTAGTTAAATCATCAAGAAGCCAGTAACTCAGAGTAGTCCTTTGAGCAAGTAGAATTCTATTTTTCTATTAAAAAACTTGGTGTATCCCCAAATTAACAGTCTCTCTTGTGCACCTACTGAGAGAAGACTCTTTCCCATGTTTTATTTAGGAGGCAGAGCATGGGAAATAGTGAAGAAAGATTCTTTCTGTTCTCTTGAATAATGAAAAAAGTTAAGTATGGTTGATGTAAATCTGTACATAGTGGGCTTACGTTAGGTTTTGTTATCGTTATCCAAACCAGATGCTTGTCCCTTGAGACAGGCATCTTGTAAGTGCAGTGCTTGAACCAATGGAGACTGTCTTCATTATGCCTTCAAATATTATATTAATGAACTCTACAGGAATTTGCTTAAGTACTGCAAATAATAAAAATAGCAATTAAGTACAGTGAATACACCTTGATATTGAGGCACGTTCCTAGGAACAGGCCAATGTAATGAAACGTACAATTCCTTTGCCTTTGTTCTGAAAGGCAGCTCGATGGTTGCCATACAGAAACAGCTGTATCTGCAGCCCACTCTAATTTTGAAATAGTGTCTCTTACATCTATATCACCAGCTCACATGCGGAAGCTCTGTTAACCAGAAATTACAGGGCATTCAAAATAAAGGCATTCAAGTTGGGAGAATTTCAGAATATAGATTTACCCGTACATCTAAGATTTGGCTCTGTGGAACGAGTAGCTGCAAGATAATTTATTTCGGTGTATTTCCAGCATTAAAGGTGCATGGTTTTACTCTACACTGAAAATCTCTGTGAATACCAAATCACTAGCATTCTCGTGGGATTTTCATAGCACTTGTCATGGTAGTATCAGATTATGTTGCATGTGTTAACTACACATCTGTGAGATGAGTGCTTATTATCTCATTTATACAGGCAAAATACACTTTTTGTTAGTAGTTTTGTCTACTTGGAACAAAACTTGACTGATTTCTGTTGGGGAAAAAAGACTAAGAGTCTGGCTTTTTGCAGAAGTCTATCTCAAAAGCCCAACCTGGTATAGACAGCTGGCATAAGAATTTTTTTTTTTCCCTGGGCTTGTAAGCAGGCTAAAAGAAAACATCTGGTTTCAGTCATCCTTTAAAAGCAGAACTTTAAGGCAATATTGTGGGTCAGCTAAGTACTCACTCTGTAAGTGTTGTGCATCACATTAACAATCAATTGAGAATAAATGGTTTTGATGATGGTGATGATGGTGATGATGGTTTCCCATGAGTGCCTTAAAAAAACTACCCCCAAATCCATGAGTAGAACTGAGAAAGGTAAGGATATCCAACTACTATGTTTGCTATGGATCACTATTACTGTGTTGAATTGGATTATCAGTTTCTTAGGGATAGAGGTGGGGCTTTTTTTTTT
>VXBJ01000071.1:156616-184520 GCA_013400055.1 Nycticryphes semicollaris | reverse complement strand
TTTTTTTTTTTTTTGCATTTCCCCTCCACACCAGGAAACTGAGGGAAGGCTGGATAGACAGGACAGCACAGTCAAAGTTGTTGCTATTGGTGAAATCATTGCATTTCACAGTGTTGCTCTCTAGACTTCAGAAGTAGCTTTCAGTGACACTCTTCTCCTTCACCTTTCCCTACTAACTGGAACTGCTGCTGTGTCCTGAGAGGATGCTTGATGCTTTCTTTCCTTCATGACTCCCTAAAGGGAGTAGTGCAGCTCTGCTTGCCACCTCTTTACACTGAGCTCCCTTCCTGATAATGGTCAGGTGTGACAGACTATGCAGCTGGGTGAAATGGACTCTACATCACTGGTACAAGCAACTCTAGTTTCCTGGGAAACAAGTGCCTTCATTAGCGCTAAGACTGTATTACAGGCAACAAACTATTCTTACCGTTAGTGAGTAAGCATCCCCTGCTCTATAAAAATAGAGCCCTGCAATTTGGGAGAAATATTACACAATGCAATATTGAAATGATGGATAATCTGCAGTGTGAAAGCTTTTATGTTCTGGATTGGCGAAATAGATGCAGGAAAAACACATTTGTAAAAGGCGAGACAAAAAAAACCCCACATCTCTGGAACACTTGTAAGTATTGGTCTGATGGGTAAAATTTAATAAAACCAATCTGCAACTTGCAATTGTGCTGGGTATTTGCATTACTGTTCTATTTCCAATGCTTATCATCGTTTATGAATTCAAAGACACACGTAATTTTTTGTTTTCTGTTACAGATCTGGAGTCCTTACAAGCAGCCTGACTGCACAGGGGATCTGGATGGTAGAATTGAGGATGATTCCCGTTGCCTCTACACTCACGAAGAGTACATCAGTCTGGTGTTGAACAGCGGTAGCGGTTTGTCCCATGATTATGCCAACCAGTCGGTCCAGGAAGATCCACGGATGATGGCCTTTTTTGACTCCCTGGTGCGCCGGGAGATCGAGGGCTGGAGCTCGGACTCAGACAGTGACCTCAGCGAGAGCACAATCCTGCAGCTCCATGCAGGAGTAAGTGAGCGCTCTGCTTACAGTGAGTCAGAGTCCTCCACCTCTTTGCATCACTCCCCACCACACGTGGCTGAAGAGTCTGATGAAGCTGCCTATAACTTAAGGGCCTTAAGATCAACTGAATCCCCCTCAGCCAGAGAAGATGTGGCTTCCCGTCAGCAGAGACTCTCTGCACTGAGAAAGTATCAGGATAAACATCTCCTGGCTCTTTCCAATGAGTCTGACTCTGATGACAATATCTGTGAGGCAGAACTGGATACAGACCTCTTCCCACGGCCACGGTCTCCAAGCCCTGAGGAGAACGAATCCACCAGTTCCAGCAGCAGCAGCAGCACAGAAGATGAAGAGGAACTGAATGAACGACGCACATCTATGAGGCAACGCAATGCCTTGAGGCGCCGTCAGAAGGTGCAAAAGGAGGAAAGGACTAGCACCAACACAGAGAATGTGACCCCCTACATAGGTGAGGACATCTACGATTACCCCCAGATCAAAGTAGATGATCTTTCTTCTTCTCCAGCTTCTTCACCGGAAAGGAATTCCACCAACAAAGAAGTTCTCAAAGAAAGGACTTCTCCTTGTTCAGACAACGAATCGGTGGAGAGAAAGATTTACAAAGCTTACAAGTGGCTTCATTATTCTTACATATCGTATTCAGCTAGTAAAGATGGTGAGTCCTCCAGAGGAGATGGAGAGAATGACGAAGGGAAACCAGGAACTAGTGGAAGGCACAGTACAGCACACTCGCTAAATAAGGAAGATGCTAGGAACTTGGGTTCAGCAGTTCCTCAAGGTTCCCCAGCTCTTCCTACTGAAAGCCACAACAAAGAAACTTTAAAAGAATGTGGCTTGATAGAAAATTCTAGTAACGGTCAAGCTCATGAATGTGACAATCAGCGGTGGATGGAGGGTCAAGAAAACGCATCTGAAGACACTAGCAGTGGAGGTATAGAACATCCTTTTGAGACTAAAAAGCTCAATGGAAAAGCTAACTGCAAAGGGCTAAATAGTTGTACTGAAGAACCTTGCATTCAGACAGCAGGACTTGTGGAACAGAAAAATAGTCAGAACTGTCAACCAGCATCAAGCCATCACTCACTGGTCCCTCCGTTCTCCACTGTTGCCATCTGCAGCATGTCGGGTCACTGCTCCAGAAGCCAGACGGATGACAGCGAGGAGAGGAGCCTTGACACCTCCTGTGTTAACCACAACAACGGCCACTTGCATCTTCGCCCTTCCTGCTTCAACAACGGACAGAGTTTTGGAGAGCAAGAGGCTGTGACACAGGGACTACAGGTGCGCTCAAATGCGGATCGTGGCAACCTTGTACAGACGGGTGTCACCTTGCACAAAGACTGCAGCCTGTCTGAGCCGGACTCCAACAGCTACGGTGTGAGCACAAGGGAGGATACCGCTGACTTGCATCCTGCGGGCAGCGAGAGCACTCAGTCTCTTGGAGGACTGAAAAGACACAGAGCGGAGTTGGAAGATGCAGATTCAGAGAGTTTGTCCTTAGAAAAGAAGTTAAAAACATGATAAATGCAAATGTCTGTCGTAGTGTGCACTCTCAAAAAAAAAAAAAAAACCAAGGAAAAAGAAAGTATTAAAGGCACATAGAGCTTGGGTCTGAAACTTTGCGTTTGATTCTCCATTCCATTCTTCAGTGGGTCTGTTTTAGATTGCCAATGGTTCATGATGTATAAAAATCCAACTTACTCCTTAATGAGACTGAGTCTAGTGTACCCATACAAGGTTCTGTTTAAAGTAAATCCTTATTAAGACGGTTGACTGAATTATTCTTGTGTGAACATGTGTCGTTTGTTCAGCCAGCCAACCAGGATGACTATTTAAGTTTTAATTGTTCTTCCGAGAAGGAATTTTTCCATACTGACACTTACTACACATTGCAGGCTGAAGAACGATTGAATTAGGTCACACTGGTGGTAGCTTGGGGTGTGTTTCTTGTTGAGAAAAACAGGAAAGAATCCTTTCTGGGCCCTTTATTCTCCTTCAGAAACTAAAGCAATGCGACCCTTAGGGAGGGTATTTTCAGAACCAACTGGTATCTTTAGAGATGATACTTCATAAAGCACTTGCTTCTGATACAGTTCAGTGACATTATTTTTATGCCAACAGAAAAGCTATAGGAAATGAGCCTCTTTCCAAAGTCAGCTTTAGACTGTTCCCATGGTGACATTAAACTTGGTGGGTTTTTTAAAAGCAAAGAACTGAATAACACAGTGTCATCACTATACGAAGATGTGATTGTTTGCCAAGAGGAAGGTGTTATGTTGTAGGCCTCACTCTAACCAAGGGGTATTAAAAATCAGGCATTGAAACATGCCCTTCCGTGAGTTTAACACGTGGAGATCCGTTATTATCATTATCATGATTATTAAGAATCTGGTTCTCAGTGCGGGGAAGTATTTTGACTGTGCCCTTCCCCCATGTGCTTACTTTTGGAAGGCAGTGGGCCAAAGAGAAAATAGCAGAAGAATGGATAATGTTACTGGTGCATCTTAACAGCAACGCTTGCTAAAGTCTGAAAACTGCTTTTTTTAGCAGTTTTTTTAGCCCAAAGCTCAAAATAGGTTGGCATTAGAGACCAGGGTTGGTTTCCCACCACTGCAGATTGGTGGGTGGATTCAGCAGAGCTGTGTGTATAAGGGAGAGCTTTGGGGAAACGTGCTCACATCTGATGACTCGGGGACTCCCGAGTCTGGCAATTGGAACTGGAGCAAGAGCACAGCTCTGGTTGCCAGGAACTGGTGCAATATTCAGGTGGTCAGAGCCCGGTCTTGCCTGGGCTCTGTTTCTGATGAAGTATCCAGTGAGTCCTCTCAGTTCTGGTGGGCTGGAATTGGCGGAATTGCACTTGCTTCCCCAGCGCCGAGGTAAGAGGAGCCAGTGTGAAGGGAAAAGAAGCCACCTATAAAGGGCAGGAAAACTGTGTTTGTGCCTTGCAGGGCTGACAACGGAAAAAGAGGCTCCTTTTGACCCCAGTAATTGTCAAGGGCTCTCAAGCCCAGTACTGAGGAAAGACTAGATTATTTTAAGGCATAGGAGATTTGTGCTTGTGCTAACACTCCAGCAGTACACTAATTATTCCGGTCTCAGAATAATTATTTCTACCACGGCTACCTGGTACCTGGGGAAAGATGGAAGATGGCCTGTTAAAACATGATGAAAGTAAGGGAGCACTTGAGAAGGGATGCTGGGAGGGAAAGGTGTGGGACAGGGGGTGAAGAACATGAGCCGAAAAATTCTCTTACAGCTACTGTGTGCCTTGGGCTGTTTGCCCACCTTTGGTCAGCTTTGCTAAGTGAGAACTTGGGCTAAGAAGGGTGAAAGAAATGGGATGTTTTCAAAGAGGAGTGAAAGCGGCACTAAGGACAAGCTGATACTTTGTTACCTTAGTGAAAAAATTATTCTGTACTGATTATATTTTAGAGTGCTGCAATCCAGATCACTATAGGAGCGTTCTCCTTGGGTTTATATACATCTTACTGGAAATGCTGGAGTTTAGCCAAAATCTCAAGGTTGCTGAGTCACAAGTTTTTTCATTATTACTTGATTTTTTGTTTTTTAAAGTTCTTTACACTGGAAAATTTTCTCAGCTGTCACTCCTTTGGCTTGGCTCTCCTCTGAAGAATGCCCAGATCCCTGGTCACTGAGCGTCTCCACTCGCCTTTGACATGGTTGTCTTCTCAGTGTTCTCTCAAATGCCTCGTGCCCTCGCTTTCTGCTGCTTTGATTTGTTCTCAAAACCAGAGTAAAAGGTCCCGGGTTCAGTGTTAACGCTCCTCAACAGGCTCTGGGTGTAAAGGTGGGCTGTGGTTTCCCCAGAGACAGCCTCCCATCCCCTCTGCGGCTTGTTTCTGTCAGGCAGGAGGAGGAAGGTAGGCTGCAATCTTAACCTTTTGTTCCCAGGAAATCTCAGTGTGCAGGAGAACTGTAACTTCCCAACCAGTGGGTTCACCTTCTGACACAGAGAACTGGTTTTGGCGCCAGGCAGCTGCAGCATCTGGAAAAGACCAAATAAAACCAAGCCAGCAGCAGCAGCAGCATGCTTGCTGCAGGGAGACAGCAGTGAAAAGAGCTGCACTTTGCAGGGCGCTTTTCCTTGTCCTTGATGCTGTGCATCTGCTGGCTCTCCCCACACTGGGCCACTAGCCCTGCTGGCTCACTAGCCCTGCTCTCCACCGGCCATTCCTGGGCTGCGGGAGGGGAGCAGAGCTGGGTGTTTGGGGCTGCCGCTCCCCATTTCTGGGGACAGAGAGGGAGCTGTTCCGTGGAAAACTTTACAAGTTTATCTGAAGAGATTTCACCTTTTCTAAAAATCTGTGCCATGTACTTAGAAATGAAAAGCTTGTGTAAATATTGAACTACCTTGTTGGGTACCCCCTGTTTGCTTATCGTGCAGCTGGTTATGGAAGGACGTTTGCTAGGCCAGGTTGTACAGTTCATCTCCAGAAAACCTTATCAGTGGAAAAGAAAACTCCCTCAACATCTCTTCATGACACTTGGGGCAGAGAAAGATTGATCCTTAAAGAAGCTCTTTTTTTTTTCATATGTACATACAAGCTTATTTCAACCTACTCTGTTAAAAGAATGAATGTCAAACCAACCTGTTTGTGAGAGGGTCAAAGATGCAGGAGGATATGAGATCTATCAAGCAGAGTTCTGCTGGGATTTTCCCTGCTCTCAAGTGATCCTCTTGCCAGAGCTGGCGAGTCTTCTCCGAGGTGAGTGACTCAATGGAGATGATGCTTTGCTGTGGAGGAGCAGTGCTTTCTCGCAGGCAAAGCACATGCAGGGAGATACAGCTGCCTGGAGAAGGGAAGAGCACAGGGGTTTGACCATGGCCGTACCAGTTGATTGCAGTGTGTTCTGAAATCCAACCAGTCTCTGTTGGAGGAATAATTGGGAAGGGACAATTAATTTCAGAAACTGTTCTCTTCAAAAATTGCAGTGGATTTCCCTTCCCTCCCTCCCCACAAACACACACACACCCCGCCCCGCCCCATGTCTCATAGTAAGTGATTGAAACTTGGTCCTAATCTCTGCTATGTCACTTGGTAGCTAGAAGAGCACTCTTCCTCAAATGTTTAAAAGATAAATGCAGTAAGTCTGCTTCTGAGGTCCTGTCTGTGCCTGCACTGTCACACCCCAGTGAACAGAGCGGGGTTTCTTGCTCACCGTGGTATCAGCAGCTGATGTGGCTTGATATTACTGAGCTCCTGGGATGCTTTCATTTGCAATTATTATTTATTTTGCTGTTTGCACACAAGAGCAAGACAGGCTTTTTGTTTTGTTGTCATTGAGTTAAAATACTCCGTGTTGGTGAGTTTTCATCTTTTTACAGGCGGTAACGTGGAGAGAGGGAGCCTTTGATGCTTTCTCTCATTTTCACCCACTCAGATTCTGGGAACGTTTTTGCCTAGCCTGGGAAGCTTTGTGCTCTGCATGACCAGAGAGTCAAAAAAATCGCTGGCACAGCTGAATAACTACTTGCATACACACCTAGTTCTTCAGGAATTCTCTAAAAAGCTAATTTTAGCACATACCTAATTCATAAAACACACCAGTGCGCTGCTGTGTCGGGGTGCACTGATTAACCCAGCTAATGCTATACCAACATCAACAAGAAGCTGGTTTCAAACACCTGCTGAGAAAATAGCAGTTCTTTAGGGATAAAAAACCAAACGAAACAAAACCCAAACTGAACAAGCCCCACCACTCGTTATGGCAGGTGCAAGGTTTGCTGAAGTTTTCTTGGGTGGTTGTGCAGGTCAGAAGTCTCAGCAGAGATGTTATTGTGCTGTGGTGTTGCAGGAAATAAACAATCTGGATTTGATGCTTGTGCTCTGCCCAATTCTGGTCAAGGACAAGGCTGGGTCTCCTGCCTTTCCCTTGAGTGTCCTAAACATCCCAAGCATCGGCCTGTTCCATTACTCAGAAGTGGGTTTTGTTCTTTTGTCTGAAATTCAAACAGTTCCCCAAAAACTGGCGTGGGGTTTGCTGAGAAAATGCCAGAGAATTCTCCTTCTCCCTTCTCCACCTCCTATGATGGGAAGGCTCTAGTGGGATGTGACCCTGCCCATGGCAGGGGGATTGGAACTTGGTGATCTTTAAGGTCTCTTCCAACTCTAACCATTCTATGATCTTTGGCACAGAGAGCAAGAGGGAGGTGCTGACCCAGTCTCATACGCACCCCGCTTGTATTGGACCTGGGAGAGTTGTCCTTTCCAAATGGGCTGGCGTGTGTGGGGTTGGGTTTATTTATTATTTTTCCTGTAGACACAAAATATCAGCCTCTGAAACGAGCACCCCAGCCAGTGAGTGGTTTGTTCTGGGGTATGGCTGCCAGACTCAGCTTTTCTCTCTCAGGAGTATTTTTCTGTTCAGTTCTAGTCCCGATGATCGGCCGGCACCTCTGGAGCAGCTGCACAGATGTGGGTTGGCATCTTCGCTGCTTTTGGGGCTGACGGGAGTTGCCCCTCTGCTGAAGCTGCCATTTGCACACCAGCTCTTTGGAAGTAGGTGGCATGAAGGAGCAAAAGCCATTTTCACTGTTCCTATAAATAGGTCAAAAACTTCCTGAATTTCAGCTTGTGAAGGGGGACCAGGTCCTTCAGAGCCAGACCATGCCTCTGGCCATACCGTACACCGAGCGCTTTTGTGATCGGATGTGACCGGAGTTGCTCTTTTCTAGGTAGACTCTACCCCTGGGCCCACGCTACTATGAGCCAGTGATCTGCAGCATTTAACTTCACAAACTGTGGCTGCCAGTAGCAGTATGAATGGCTGAAAACACTGGCTCCTGCCTAGTCACAAGATTTGCATTATGGGCATTTCAAAATGATCAAACCACGTGCTCTTTGGGAAAGTCTTGAGCTTAAATGTCCTGCTTCCAGAACAAAGACCGAAAGGATCAAGTTCTGCTTCCCTGAAACAAAACTTGCTTCAAGGAAATCCTGATGCATCTTTTTAAAGAGCTTTGGCTTTACCTCAGCATTTAAGGTTAAAAACTGATGAGATACATTTTAAACTCTTTAAAGTGTCGATGTACAGCAGAAACAGCATGAGCTTCAGAACTGAGTTCTCTCAGGGACAGGGAAAGGAGCTGAAATGTATTTTAAAACAAGCAAACAAAACCCCACCCCTCCATACCCTAAATACCCACTAGGTTTTGCATAAAAGTTTGTCACCTGCATCTAATTCTAGCTGCTAAAAGCCTAAGCAATATGTTAACAGAAGTGCCTTCTCACACTTGAGCTTGGACAGCTTAGATCAGTGATTGCACTGAAGCTGCAGCTGTGCCCCGCAGCCATGGATGCGTCACAAAGCAGGGATCACCTCTTCCCAGTAAATGGATGTTAGCAGCAAGGTTGTCCCTGATTCTGGCTGGCTGATCCTGTCTCTTCCATTGTGCAGCTGTCTGGTTTAGCTTCATGCTGCATGGCACTTGCTGAACAAAGATCCTTGGAGGAAAGCACTTCACTTTTAGTTGATATTTTCCCTTGGACCTTGGAAGGAAGTTTTGGGGCTTCATTTCTGGGTGATCTTTATGCAGCCTGGTAAAATGAGAAAAGAAAACTAATGCATTCTTACCAGAGAAACAGAGCACTCCAAGGCAAGAGTGCTCCTCTAACTTGCTCTTCCCCTTCCTGAGGTTTTTACATCTCCTCCAGGAGCCCTGTACCTTTTTCTTCCCTCTAGGATTCAGAGAGACTTGCAGTGTTAGGTGCCTAGAAAGCAATAATGAAACTGTCCCCAGTTCAGGACGTCACAATGCTCTTTGCTTCAGTGACATTTCCAGTATATTACAGCCAGATCTGGCATTTCCTGGCTTGAATTATATCCTTGAATACAATTTTCTCCAAAGCATGAGAAAAGTCTGCGTCCCGCCTATCTGAACTTTGGAGGGAGAGAAAGGAAAGACGATCTAGGTTTTAACAGTCTTGGAATGAAAGGAAGTAATGTGCTTCAAGTTGTTTATAAACCCTGTCTACACACTCAGTATTCCCAAATTCCCACCTATTTCCAAATATTCTCAGTATTTTGCCTTTCCCATGTGCTGACTCCTCTGTGGGATGCACTTACCTGCACGCAGGGACGACAGCAGCAGCTGTCCCGTATTGCCTTTTAATGCTGCCCAAGAACTGAGAACTGATTCAGTATGTCCTGTGGGGCAGATCTCTAGTCTTTCCACAAAGAAGCTTTTTTTTTTTTTTTTAGCTCCTACATGTTTCTGATGATGTAGAAGACTTATTTTTAAGCTGGGAAAGTCTGTAGCAATGTTTTGAATTCCTAAATGGCTGACGGACTGGGATAATCTGTCTGTGCAACAGTGGAAGCGATTTAGAGCCTTAGATGGAGATTTTTATTTACTTACACATACTTTTAAAGTCAGAACTTTTGCAGTTTGTGACCCAGCACGGGGGGTCTTCACCTATTCAGCCAGGAAGCATGTATTTTCTCATTCCCTCCACTGATATAGATGTAAAAGAGACAGATCTGGTGTAGCACAACATCCCAGCGGGTAATGAACTCTTTGGGACAGTAGATCCCCTTTGCCAGAGATGCAGCAGACAGCAGGCAGCCCATTAATCACTTTGCTCTGCTCTTAAGTTGAAAACCTGCACACAGATCGGAAAGTTTCAGTCTGAGTGACCCATCTTGAGGTCTGCCAGGCCTGAAATACCTTTGATGTTTCTACAATGTTATCCTGTAATTTCCAAAGGCAGTGTTTGTTGCCAGCCAAAGGGCAAGTCTACTTTAGTCTTACTCTTGCCAGATGAAAATTATTACAGAACTTTTAAGTGAGTGCATTGCTTAGCTGATTACATTTGTGAAGTTTAAACCGAAGGAAATCCTCAGTTGATAATACTATATAATGATTATACTGCCTAAAAGAAAGGATTTAACTTGTGTAAAGCTGTGTGTGGGGAAAAAAACCCAATTTTTCAACTGCAAACTCTGAATGAGGAGGAGGCTGATGGTTCCATCAGCAGCTGAGATCAGCTGACATGCAACTGCTGCAGAAGAAAATCCTCTTCTCCAAGATGAGTGCGCTTCTGCACTCCCGGGCTTCTCGTGGGAACGCATTCAACTTCTGAAGCTGGAGGAAAGCTGACAGGTTCCTCCTGCTTGTTCATTGGGAAGAAAAACCCCAGAAGGAGGAGCAGGAGTCTTTGGTGGGAGCCAGGCTGGAAGGGGGTGCTCTGCTTCCTGTCTTCAGTGGCAAGTGGGAGTCTGGCCCTGTGGAGGAGTGATTTACTGGGGAGGGAGAGGAGTTGCTAGAGCTCCATTTCCCTCCCTCACTGTTACCACTCAATAGGACACCCTTGCTTTTCATTTCAAGGTGCAAGCCCCCTATTTCACTGCTGCCGGCAGCAGGATATAAGGTAGCTGTGGCTTCTTCCCCTGCCTCCTCCCACCCCTACACCCTCACCCCAGACCTGACTTAAAACAGTTTTAGGACATTTTCCTAGAAAGTCCATAAACCCACACACATGTATTTCTAATTAGCAAAGAATGAAAGGGGAAGTTCATTACAATAAATATGAATTAGAAATGAGGAAATGTGGGCAAGTAATGACAGAAACAAAGATCCTAAGGGAAAAAACATGGAATAAAAGGCAAGAAGGGAATGTTAAATTAAACCTAGATCAGGAGGAACCTCTTATTTGCCCAGAATTAGCTAAAAGTGCAGTTTGTCTGCAGTAAGGCAGGGTGGGCAGCATCCCACGGGGAGATGCCCCCACTGCTGGGAAGCTGCTGCTGCTCTTGCTGTGTATCTTCAAACAGCCAGGAGCGGATCATTTGCACTCAGGAGTTTTCAACCAACTGCATCAAGAGGTCTCTGAACTGCTAGCATAACAGGAGTTTTATTAATAAGCCTTGGAGTTTAGGGGAGCTCTGGGGGACTGAGAAGCAGCTATGGAAATGGAATGACCTAATTCCAGTCCTGTTGGCTTGCTTTCAGCGCTGGCAGAATGATGGAAGACTTGATATGGGACAAAAGCTAAAAAAGAAGCACTAAAATATTATTGTGGGTAACTAATAGTGCAGACTGATAGGGAATGGCATAGAAAATGGACTGTGTTGAGCTAAGCATATTTTATGAGATTTCAAGTTCAGCTGATAAATGTTGAAGTTGCAATAATGCTTGGGCTCCTGGAGAGGTGTTTTCACTGTTGAAAGGTCTGAGCGTTGTCTATTAAACTAGAGCAATGCACATTCAGCATGTTCAGTATTAACCAACGTTAAACCCAAGCAGGGAATCATTAAAGACACATTTAGTGGACTGCAGAGCCTGAAATGGGTACTGATATATATCTCAATACCTTTATTAATAATTGGGCAAGACAAGCAAGAGTAGCTATGTCCTTTGCAGATGGTGTTACAGGCAGGAAAGGCATGCAGTGAGAAGGACGGGGCTTTGCAGCCTGTGGTGCTGAGCAGCGCCCCCATGGATCAGGCTCTGTTGCCTGGGACACCCCAGACCACCTCGGCACCCGTGGGTCCATGGGCGAACCAAGAAAAAGACTTGGGTGTTTCTACACACTGCTTAGATACGGATGTTTAACAGCCCAAGAGCTTCACGAGAAAGCAGCACCAGGGCAGTGAGTGAGTACTGAAGGCCCAGAGATGCCATCTGCAGCTAGGCTCAGCCTCCCAAAGGTTTGGTATCATTAGCCTCGACCCTCAAGTGACGGCCACCACCGCATGTAGATCTCCTGCTAACTCACCAAGCTGCTGGCTACCAAGAGCAGGGTGGAGGGACCGAGCATGCTTGAGGGTACACCTGGGCTTGTATCCTTGCTGAGGCCCCCTGGGACTGAGCCTAATGACAGGGAACTGAACTTGGCACAGGTTTCAGCTCTCCAGAGAGAAGGCAAAAGCGGAAACAAATTTTTACGTATCCAACTGATTTGGCTTGTTTTCATTTGCCTGGATTTGTTTGTATTCTGTGAAAATGTATAGCTATAGGTTTACACGTGCACACACCACACTGTTTAAGCTCGCCTGCTCTGGCAGCAGCAGTTACACCCCAGAGCCGCTGCCTCCTCACAGCCGGGAGAGCAGAGCCACCAACACGCCCTGAAATGGAGTGTATGGAAAAGCTTTACTACTGCACTTATGGACCAGCCTGCAAACTGCAGGAACACCTTTCTTTTTACACCCTAGATGTGATAAAAGGATCTGGTATTTGGAAAGGTTGGCCTGTCAAAGATTCTATTTGTACAACATGGTGACTCTTGAGGCAGCTCAATTGGGAGCAGCCTCTCGGTGGGTTGGGCAAGACCGACAAAGGGAAAATAGAGCTGACGCTGGCAAAGGAAAGCATCTTTGACGCTGAAGAACCTGAACATTGCCTATTACCAGGGACCAAATAAGTTCTCATTTAAGCCAAACCTGGGCCTATTTCTTGAGAAAAAGCATAGCTGTTAGACAAAAGAGAAATCACGAGGCCTTTTCTCTTTGTGCTCACCTACTGCTTGTGCTGGCTTCTTAACAGGCTTCTGCGAGAGAAAAGATGCGAGTCCCGAGACAGCCCCCGCTGCTGGGAGCAGGGTATGGGAATGCTACGCCTCGCTTCACCCCATCTTCCCACTCTGGGGTCCAGGGTGCATCCGCCTCGCCACAGGGACAGGCCTCAGGGGTCTCCTCCCCTTAGCAAAGTGGTGCAGGGCTGGGGACGAGCTGCTGTGGGAAGCTGGCAAGTAAGGGGAGACCTAAAACGTGGATTTCATGTCAGGGCTGGAGTAAGCATAGGAAAGGGAAACAGATCTGGGGGCCTTGGGTATGGGAGGAACGTAGCCAGAAAAGCAGGATTTTGTATGGTTGAGGGGTATAAAACTGGCAACTTGATGTTACCTTTTCCTAACAGCTTTTAGGAAAACTAAATAGACTCCAAGCATTTTGAAGGATGCCTGCATTTAGTTGCCCTCCTGTCGATCACTGTGGCTGCTGCAGCACAAGTCAGCCCTGGGTGTTTCTCTCAAATGGAAATGTTTGCTGGCAGTGCTGTGGCTGGGTGGCTGCGTGATGCTGACTATTCTGCACCTTTTGTGGCTGTACCATGGAAATGTTAGTGGTACAGATGTTCACCCCTGTAAATCTTGTATTAAACAGCACAATTTCCTACTGGAACTTAATGGTGCGGTGTATAATGCTCTGCGGAGGTGAACTTGCACCTGCCTGATGTACTAGAGAGGCAACCAGAAAAAGGAAAAGCATTTCCAATGTCATTTCGGGTAATGAGGCTGCGTGCATCCAGAGAAGCTATGTTAAGCCCAAGTGAGCCATTTCTAAGGTATTGCAGCTTCTGGTCCAATTGCCTGCTTTATAGGTGAATGTGAAAGCCACATTTGCTTTTTGTTACAAAGACAAAAGCCCCTTTCAGCTCATTTTCTTACTAAGGCAGGTTGTGATTCTTTTACTTTGCAGTTTCTTTCCACTGTTCCCCCACCCTTTGTGCTGCTGCCCTGGCCATGCTCTACTGAGCAGGCAGCTGGAGCCAGCCAAGCTGGCAGCACCTGGCCAGATGGCAACAGGAGTTTCACTGCTGCTAAATGATGACCAGATGAGGGGATGGGAAAGAGACCGGTAATAGTGCAAATCTGATCATAACTTCATTGAATCTTGTCTCAGAGGGGCCCCTTGGTGTACTGCGCTGAGTCCCTGCCATTTCTTGTTATTCCGAACTGATGTCTTCAAATTATAGTATCATAGAATTGTAGAATTGTCGAGGTTGGAAGGGACCTTTAAAACCATCTAGTCTGACCATCAACCTAACTGAAAAAAAAAACAGCAACCCATCACTAAACCACATCACTAAGCACTATGTCAACTCATCTTTTAAATACTTCCAAGGATGGTGCCTCAACCACTTCCCCTGGCAGCCCGTTCCAATGTTTAATAACCCTTTCAGGGTAAAAATTTTTCATAATATCCAATCTGATCCTCCCCTGGCTCAACTTGAGGCCATTTCTTCTTGTCCTATCGCCTGTGACTTGGGAGAAGAGACCAACCCCTGCCTCTCTACACCCTCCTTTCAGGTAGTTGTAGAGAGCGATAAGGTCTCCCCTCAGCCTCCTCCAGATGGAACAACCCCAGCTCCCTCAGCCTCCCCTCATAAGGCTCACTCTCCAGAACCCTCACTAACTTTGTCTCTCTTCTCTGGACCCACTCCAGCACCTCAAATCTGTGAATGCAGACAGGTCTCTGTAGAATAACCAATAGGGTTTCTGGTTCTATATGGCAACAGACTGAGGAAAGATGGGATATACAGATACTCTGAGTACAGAATCCCCTCTGTGCTGTACTTGCAGAATAGTATTGAAACT
Organism: Nycticryphes semicollaris; assembly: GCA_013400055.1. Taxonomy (NCBI): domain Eukaryota; kingdom Metazoa; phylum Chordata; class Aves; order Charadriiformes; family Rostratulidae; genus Nycticryphes; species Nycticryphes semicollaris. The sequence goes on along the minus strand of VXBJ01000071.1, from coordinate 170,121 downwards.
CCTTGAGACACAGTAAACTAATTCACCAAACAGTCCTGGTGACCTTCACCAAGTTTATTGTACACTTTGTTACTGGTTCGTCTCTGAAAAGAAGCAGCTTGAAGATCATTCTCCAAAAACTTTGCCGTTGTGCACCATCAACAAACCAAACTGATTTAAGTTCCCCTTTTATGAGAAGTATGATGAGGGAGCCGATTTAATGAGTCAGAGAATTCATCATTGCATAATCAGAGGAAGAGGCTGAATTAGTGTTAGTGAGAGATCTATGCATATTCCTGAAGAAATTTTATTACTTTAAATTCAAAGAGCTGACTCTGGGGCCTGGCTTTTTCTCCTTAGCTCTGTAACATTTCCCAGTGGAGCATTCCATGATGAATAATAACTCAGTTGTTCTTCTTTTCTTAAATAAATCTAATTTATTTTTTTTTACATTTTTACATGCAGGAAATGGAATCAAATTATAGGTATCATTCATTCATCCTTTTATAACTCATGTAATATTAACAAGACAATGTCCTGCTGGTGAAGAAAACAGCATGCGTGGCCCTGGGCAGTCAGTAGAAGAAGATGGAAGTATCTGATCAAATTACTCGGCTTCCCAAAGGAATAATTTCTAGATGATGGTGGCAATTACCTGCTCCTTGCTTTGCTCTGCCCAGGTTACTCCTGGCCATGGAAAATCGCAGTGGCAGAGGAGGGATGCTGGATGGGGGGATATGGCTGGTCCTGAGTATGAGGATGCCACCGAGGGAGTGGGCTTAGATAACCCCTCAAAGTACTTGGTAATCTCAAACATATCTTGGATTCTTCTATAGAACTTAAAGCATGTCACCACATGCATCTTGAATTATATATGAATAGCTGATTGGACATAGCATATCTGTGTAACCACAGTGTTATCCATCTGCTTAAGAGCTGTCGGCTCCACCAGATGGGAAACGTCTGCTGCCGCACAGCCCAGCTGCAGTCTGTGTCTTCCTCCTGTGTCAGAGATCCCACTTGCTGCCAAACTGGTGTGGGCTCCCTCCCAGCCAAGGAGCTGGCCCTGTTGCAGGAGAAGAAAAAGCTCAGGTAGGAGTGGCCCATATGGGTGAAAGGGCTCCCATCCCTTCCTCCTGCCTGGGACGGTCTCCCTCTGTGTTTAGTAACACACTGGCTCTGGGGGCAGGCGGCACCTCCAGAGCATCAGGGTTGCCCTCAGCCCTGCAGACCAACCCCAGCTCTGAGTGGCCAGTCAGAGCTCATTGCCAGCAGATGGGTTCAGCACCTCCTTCCCGAGCAGGGGGCTCTTCTGTCAGTTCCCAGCCCCTGGGGAACCAACCCAGTCTGAGCCTGGTTCTCTGTTTGTTTCAAGTTTTATAGCTTTAGAAATATTCCTGTCTGATGATGTAGACCTACTTATACCCCACTGCTGTGTAGTAACATTCCACCAGACTAAGCAATATTTCATATTGGGACCAACTTGCTGAGTTCAGAAGCTCTTCACCGTTGTAGAAGCAGATTTCTCAAAACCTCTCTCAAATACCTGTCTTTTGCATTGTCTACAGAAAAATTACACAATCTGGACTTTTTGACTAGGGAAGTGTGAAAACCACTGCCTGTTTCCCTGGCTCTCTTCTCCTCATGGGGCTAAATCCTCTACCTGTGTCATTGGCAGATCTGGAAAGGCTTGGTGATGGCAAAGCGCTGGGGGTTTGTGCATCAGGACATGAAACAGAGAAACCAGCTAAAGGTAGTTCTATAGATCTGCCAAGAAAAGGGAGGGAATGGAGCTCTAGGGCTTTCAGAAGCCAGCTCCTACAGCTGTTCCCACCTCTGACTGGTTATGCAGCTACTTCGGTGTCTCACCTCTGCCTCTGCTGGACAAATGTGCTGACTTAAGAAGGATCTTCCTTTCTATGCTGGGAGAAAGAACGAAACATTTGGGACTGGTAATCTTGGAAGAAGATTGAACACAACATAGATCATAGAAGCTTAAGCTTCAGTGTTTATGAGATTTGGGAAACCTCTCAAAAAGCAAAGATACATGACAGTCTCACGTGTGCCTGACCACACGGTTCTCCACATCCCTCTGAACTGCCTCGCTGGGGCTGCTGCCAGATGAGGTAGACCTCGGGCTTCAATCATCACGGCAACTCCCTTGTGCCGTCTGCTGTTTCCCACAACCCTCCTACCTCCCTGGCTGTCAGCTTTATCAAAGGGGACAGGCTGGATGGGCTGCAAGAGCAGAGCACACGTTCCCCAGTTACTGGACCTCCTCCACCTCTGCCATTGCGTCTCCTTGGTGAGCTGATGAGAATGAAGTCTGAACTCGGGCTGCTTCCTGGCTAAAGGGAAAACATCTTTCTTCTCAGCCAGCTCTGATGCCTCTTGTCAGCGACAATTTCAAGTTCACCAGATAACAATAAAAAACCAAAACCACGCCTGAAGTGCAGGTTCATGTAGTCTGATGCAGGGGCGAGTCCCTGAGGATGGACCTGTGGAGGGCAGTGTGTGTCCCCATGGGGAGGGTGGTGGCTGCTGATCCCGCGGCTTCCCTGCAGAAGGGCAGGTGGCCTGTGCCCCCTGTGCTGTCCCTGCACTCCCATGGGCGAGCTGACAGCTGGGCCCTCAGTCTCCCCCTGTGGAAAAGGAGTGAGGAAACCACAGAGGCTTTCTGCGACCTGCGCCTGAACGCTCTTTCCCATTCTGACGTTGCCTTCTAATAGGATTTGGCTGTTCAGTGCCGGCTAGTGTGCATGGGGTGAGAGTGTTCTTAAATGGGTGTTGAAAACTCTTTTGTGGAGAATTTCCAGACTGCTTATTGCTCCAGGTGGGAGAAGCCTGGAAGAAAGCCACATGCATGCAACAGTCTAGACATGTTTGATTTCTTTTTGGAGTTAAAGAACAGAAGTCCCATAATACCCTATTTTTTTTTTTTTTACTTTTTTTCCCCTGCATTCATACAAGTAGCCAATATAAACAATTCTCTCACTGCCCTGAAATTTGGAGTTGCTCACAGGATGAAGCAGTGACCTACTGAACCTCTGGGAAGAGTAATATTAGCCTCCGTCTGGTTTGCTGCCATCTTGGCTTGGGTCTGGCGCCTGCAGCCCAGCTGCCTGAGGACCAGTGCAGGCGCCCTGGTGTGATGTGTCCCCAGGGTGCGTGTGGGGCTGCTGCTCCCAAAAAAGGCAAAGAGATGCACAAGGAGATCACTGAAGTTGGGGACACTCCCCTGTACCTAACAAACCATCTCTTCTTTCAGATGCAGCAGATTCCCCAGCTCCACTTCTATCCACCTGGAGGATTAATCTACCACGGGCTAAGACTGAGATCTGTGACTGGCATTAGATCCCATGAAAGTATTGACCACAATGAACATGTTTCCATCACACCCAAGAGCTGCTGCTCAAGATGGACTTCAAAGTGCCTAGAGACACATGTTCGTGACAGCAAGCCTCCAGGGTGACTCGCAGGCAGATGACTGCTACTTAAACCAAAGTCACTTCTGAGATCACCGGCACCTTCGTTGTAAGTCTTGCTTCCATACAGGAGTGCTGGAGTTTCTTGTCACAAAATGAAATATTAGGATAAGCAGTAAGGAGACCAGACAAGGAATGCACATGCTCTCGAGTGAGGACTGGGGCTGCTGGTTCCTCTCGCATTGGTGGTGCTGCTCGTTCAGGATTCCCTTCTTGCCACTGTACCATTGCTTGGGGCACTGTGACTATAATTTCTCCAGCTTATTTTATACAACTGGATTTTTCTTTTCTGGGTTTACTATGCCTTCAACTTTGGTTCTGCCTGCACACTCAATCATGGTTGGAATTGCATTGAAGAAACACCCAACAAAGAATAACACAGAGCACCTGCCCATAGTGCTTCAAATGCAGTGGAGGAGATGGCAGTTACCCAGGCTGGCCTCCTGAGCATGGAAACCAATCAAAAAAGGCCAATAACATATTGAGCAAATAGATCTACTCAGGAGTCAGCCTCCCTGACAGCACAGGGAGGAAGGCTACATACCAATAGGTTTGTTTCAGATGCATAAGCCACCCTATGCAATTAGGAGACTTATTTTTGATGAGCAATTGCAACAGCTAAGAATGTGGTATCTGTATGTTCCCTATAGTAGTAAGGTGAGTGTGGGGGACATAACATACTCCTAAATGGAGTGAAGGGATTGTTGTCTTCCAGCCAAGCTCTTCTCCTTGCCTCTTAGGACTTCAAGATAAAGAACAGGCTTTTGGTTCTAATCTGGACTTGAAGCAGCCAGGCTGATAACAGGTTTCAAAGCTTTCAAGGCCTCTGGATTCGTTTTGGTCTAATCCCTGTGCAGTTAATTTTACTTCCCAAAGTCCTTTTGCAGGCTCTGTTGCAGGCTGTGTTCTGCCTCACATCCCACCGCACTGTGTTCTTCCTCACATCCCACCGCAGGCATATGTGATGCTGGCAGGTAACCTTGCAGAGGTGCTGCATCCCACCACACATGCCTGAGTGGATTGACTTCCCTGTGCTCCATGGGCTCAAGAAGACAACTTGGAGTCCCCTGACCCAAAGGAGCAACCCCCAAACAGGCAGTTACTTGCTGCTATCATGGCTGAAAATTCCTCGGGTATGTCTCACCGAACTTCATTTCCTGCCTCACTCTGGCAAAGCAACTTGTTTCCATGGCAATAGTTTATTCCTTCAAATAGTTCCCATTCAAGAACAATATCATGGGTCCTTCTCTGTTGTTGGTTTAATTAAAAATAACCTACTCTTCTCTTGGTGTTTGTTTCGGCTGAAGCAGTTAAGTGGGACACTAGCCTCCAACCTCTCTGCCCTTGCTCCCACCCAGAGAAAATTCTCCTACCTCTCTACCTCCCAGTGCAACCCCACAGGTCTGTCCTTGGCCCTTCCTGACCCGTCCTTCAAAGAAACCTCTCTCAGGTAGGTCTGGAAGGAAAACACAGCCTGGCCTTAAACATTTCCAGGGATGGGGCATCCACAGCTTCTCTGGACAACCTGTTCCAGTGTCTCACCACCCACACTGTAGAGAATTTCCTCCTAATACATAATCTGTATCTCCCCTCTTTCAGTTTAAAACTGTTACCCCTTGTCCTTTTGCTCCACTCACTGATAAAGAGTCCCTCCCTTTCTCTCCTGTAGGACCTCTTTAGTTACTGGAAGGCTTCCGTGGAGCCTCCACTTCTCCAGGCTGAACAATCCCAGCTCCCTCAACCTGTCTTCATAGGAGAGGTGCTCCAGCCCTCTGATCATCTCATGGCCCTCCGCTGGACACGTTCCAACAGTACTATGTCCTTCCTGTGTTGAGGACTCATGGGCTGGACACAGTATTGCAGGTGGGGTCTCATGAGAGCAGAGTAGAGGGGTAGAATCACCTCCCTCCACCTGCTGGCCATGATTCTTTTGATGCAGCCCAGGATACGGTTGGCTTTCTAGGCTGCAGGCACATTCACCACCTCAAGTTGAGCTTCTCATCCACCAACACCCCCAAGTCCTTCTCCTCAGGGCTGCTCTCCAGCCATTCTCTACCCAGCCTGTATTTGTGCTTGGGATTGCCTTGATCCAGGTCCAGGACTTTGCACTTAGCCTGGCTGAAATTCATGAGGTTCACACGGGCCCACCTCTCAAGCCTGTCCAGATCCCTCTAGATGGCATCCCTTGCCTCTGGTGTGTTGACCACACCACACAGTTTGGTGTTGCCTGCAAATGTGCTGAGAGTACGCTCTGTGCCGCTGTCCACATTGCTGACAAAGATGTTATACAGCACTGGGACCAGTACCAGTACCTGAAGGATGCCACTTGTCACTGGTTTCCACTTGAGTTGTTGACTGCAGCCCTTTGAGTGTGGCCATCCAACCAGTTCCTCATCCACTGAGTGGTCCATCATCAAGTCCATATCTTTCCTTGCTGTGAGTGGGGAGGCTTTTGAGAAATAAGCCTTGTGAAAACAGCATGGCCTGTGATGAGATGGCCTATAGTGCACCACTCATTGTTGCAGCCCAGATGTTCAAATAAGTTGCCAAAAGGGATGCTTTCCCATCCTCCACAGTCCTTGGTTTCCATAACAGGTCTTTTTTTCTGAGTGGAGCAAGGATTTCTAACCTGAAAACTGGAAACAAAACAACAGAAAGAAAATAAAAAGCTGAAGTTTATTTGATATAATTTAAAGTGTCCATTTTATTGCATAAATGTCTGAACAGGCAGCCTGATCTCCATACAACAGGGACCATTCAGTGTTTCTTGGGACACTTACTTCTTGCTTTGCATAAAGAGGGAGACAGAGCATCTGTTTTCTCTGCTTCATTTAAAATGCCAGTGCTAATTTTGTTAATACATTTACATTCTAATTTTCCTCACATGTAGTAAAAAAAGGACCACTTTGGGGTTCTTCTAGATAGAAGTACATCAGCTTGGTTGTTTTCCAAGCAGCAGTAGCAGACATTTACTCGGAGCCTGGAGTTCAACCATCGGTGAGGAGAGCGAACTTTGGCGAAAGTGAATTCCCATCTACGAAATGAATTTCTGATTCACTGCAGAAATTTTTCGACTTGCTGGATTAACTGCAGCCAGCACTGGCTTAGAATGGGAGAGGGACAAAAATCTACTTACAAATACTGAAGGTGTACATTACGTAGTACAATAGCCTCCCAGTCTCTCTGAGGCTTTTTGCTCAGGCACACAAGACAGCATCCCAGGAATGCCAGGTTGCTGGCTAATCTAGACGAGCAGGTACCAGGTACATTTTCTCCTGCAATACTCAGGCTGAGAAATCTTTTAAAGCAGTTGCGGCATCTTTCAAATGAGCAGCGAAACTCATCCTTATAAGGTGGGAAAGCTCCTTGTTCTGCTGTTAGAAGACTGGAATGTGAGCACGGCAAGGATTGCTTCACTTGAGCTCCTTATCTGAGAGATTGGTGATAAAATTGAAGAAGTTCACGTGGCACGAGAAGAATTTCTCCCTTATCTAAAGGAAGCCAGAGATGGGCAAGTCAGAGGTACAACACTCAGGATGAGTTATGAGGAGGAAATGATGTAAAGGGGTCAGACAGTTTGGAAATCTGCCTGCTTGCTCAAGTGTGTCCTATTTTTTGCTTTTGGAGGGTTGTATTGACATCAATACAACATCAATTTTAGAAACACTTGACTGGAAACTTGAATCTGCTGACTATAGGGCAAAATGACAAAATCCAAAGTCTTCAGGGACACTGAAAGTGTGCCAGCCCTATTTTTGACCTCTCTTTGACATTGAATTGGGAAAAGGCGAGGGAGGATTTTGACATAAGCCTTTCAATCTATCAGTTATTTGTTTTTTCCCTCAGGCAATTTTTCCTGAAAGCAGCAGCCTCTCTGCCTCCTGAAATACAGTGGGGGAAGACACTGTGATACCAAAATGGTTCATTTGACTCTTACAAGACACCCACAAATTTTGCCCAGAAGAGATTTTTCAACCATTTGAACCTTTGTTTTAAGATGGCTTCTTTCCTTTCCAAGCAAAGAGGAAAAGAATACTTCTTGGCATAAAACATAGGCGTGCCAAGTGTTAAATTCCAGGTATTTCCTCCATACCCTTTTCAAAGCCTGGCAAGAAATGTCTTGCATGATTGCAAGCAGCCTGTGCGGTCTTCAGCTTCTTTCAATGTGTCACTTTCGACAGTGTCTCCCTGCATACTCCCTGGCTAATCTTCCCCTCACACCACTCTTTCAGCATATTCCCTGTTTTCCGCCTCCCATGGTGTGGGGCAGGGGCACTGGGCAGCCCTGTCTGCCACCAGCCCCTTTCCCTGCCCTATCTGTCACCAGTCTCACACCAGTGGGAGATGTTGTCCACCTTTTGGTCATACAGCGGAGAGACACAGATATGTTTCTTATAACTTTGAGGGCAAGAAGCTTCCTTTCAAAGAGAGCAGAGGTTTTCCACATGGAGAAAGCAGGACTTGATTCCTAGAACCAGACATATCCAAACACTGTTGAGTTTCCTGTTGGGAGCACATGACCTGATGGCCCCAATATGTCCTTCTTCCTTCCCTTTCTCTCACCTTTACAGCTTCTCCTTCACCATGTTTTCTTTCACCTGGTCCCAGCACTTGGCCAAAATGCTGCTTACCTGCTTACCCTACCCAGCACTACATGATGGGAACCCAGACATCACACCTTCCCTCACTCAGTCCATGGATTCCAGCAAAAGCGGTCACACAGCACAGGACTCCTGGTGAAACCAGAGAGCTGCAAGAGAAACACCACAAGCTCAGCTGGTCTCCAGGCAGTGCAGACCCAGCACATTCTGTTTGGCCAGGAGATCTCCAAGGCAAAACCCAGGTACTACAAGATTTCACCAACACTATTTTAGTTGTGGTGTTACGAGGCCATGCCATGCCAGATACTGTCTTTCAGATAGGATTTTTATCAAAAGACCTTGTCCTTCTGGAGGACCTTGGAGCATGTTTTTTAAAGAATAGCCCTGGGTTATTTTTATCAAAGACAATGTGGCCACTAGAAGTAGCATAACGGAGCTCAGCATGACTTGCTTTTTTCCAGGACAATGGACATTGTTCTGGTGGAGCTGGGGACAGTTTGGATTCTTCCCAATTGCCATTTTTATATAAACCAAGTGAAAAAAAATAGAATCTGACTCCTTAGCTGGGCAGAGCTGCAGTGGTTTCTGCATTGCTAGTATGACTAAAATGTGGTAAAAATACAATCCAGTCTCTCAAACCATCAAATAGGATGAATAAGAAAATGTTAGTGGAATCATGCTTTTTTGGACTGAGTAACCTCAGCAAAACTGGCCCTGCTCTGAGCCCTCTGATAGAGCAGATGTCCTCCGGAGGTCCTTTCCAACCTGAATTACTCAATGGTACTCAAGAATGACGGAGTCCTACTGAAAAATTTGTCCTGAACTTTCACAGACATTAAACCAGAATACAACTCAAACTCCTAATGCCTTTTTACAGTATAACTCCAGGACTCGATGTGGTTTTCTGGTTTTGTTTTTAAGCAAATCACATGGAAGCACCGGGGCTTCCCCCTGGTGCAGAGCTCCCCAGCAGCCAGCCCTCCCAGCCTGGTGGCCCAGCCAGTTCCTCCCACCCAGTGGCCCATGCATGTGCACCTCCTCCCGGATGGCAACTCCCTGCGGTGGCAGCTCTTTCCAGGCCTCCCCATTGGAGCTGGAAGGATCAAGAGATGTGTCTGTTGCTAGAGATTAAAGTACAAGACCCGAAGTTTTCTCGGCAGGACTGAGGGTAGAGCGAATGCTGCTTCTGCTCTTCCAGGAGAGGGTAAAGGCAGATACTGACCCCATTCCTTCCTCAGGGCATCCATCCCCAGGTTTATCTGAAATTAGAGAACTATGGTGGGACCATGCTGGTCTGAGTATCATCTTGGGTCTAATAAGAGATGGTGATGCAAATGTGAGAGGGTGTGAGCACATGCAGTACAGGTCTGTGCACAGGGAACACCACGGTCCTTGCTTTGAATCACCTGCATCAAGGGTGGCCATGAAGAGCTGGGGGTACCTGGGTCACTTGTGCGAGCAGAGACCACCAGGAAACAGACCTGCTGTCAAGGAGGGGTGAGTTTGCTGCAGCAGGTTTGTGCTTCTGCTGAACCAGGCTGGAGAACAGTGGCAGGAATTTTTCAGCCATTCGCACCCGCCTCTAATTTCTTCCACCAACGCTCTGGCAGAGATGAATTCTATTGATGTTTAAGTAGCTCTTGGAGCTGGTTTCTTCTCTCAGGGTGTTCTAGATGTGTGCAATACGCTGTGACTATGCTCTAGAAACCTGTTGGATGGACTGAATTTTGTAAATATAAATGCTAAGTCACAGAGAAATGAATAAAGCCGATAAGGAGGTATAAGGGAAAATGCTGCCATAAATCCAAGGTGTGTCTCTTTTGTAGCTTTATTTGGGAATTAGGAAGACGCCAGCACTCAGTCCTCTTCAAGGTAATGGTACTTTTGCTATTGGGCACACACAATTTGGACTGGGCCCAGACCCTCTTTCTCCCTCTCTTTTGTAATCGCTCTTTCCATAATTACCACTGTTGTTGTGTGCAGCATTGTTGGGGTGGTTTTTTGTTTTTTTTTTTCCCTTGTGAAAGTTTTCATTACTTAAGTGCAAATGCTATGATGCAAATGGGAGTCACTCCCAGAGAGTGCCTGAGGGCTGGGGTGCAAGTGCACAGAGATGGGTCATGCTGCAAAATAAAAAGGGCCAGGGGACTCGTTCTAAACCAGCTGGCCTTGGCAAAAATGTTGTGCCATGGCTGCACAGCAAAAGAAGTGCAAGTACCATCATCCTTGGCCATGCCCTAGAAGAACCCACAGAGCTGGGCTGGGATCACTTCTCCTCTCTGGTGGTCATGCAAAAGGGGTTGGGTTTTCTCTCCCAGGAGTTATTTGAGAACTTTGGGCAAACAAGGAAACTGGCCCTGGAGAGGAAACTCAGCAATTGCATGGTGCTGACAAATGTCCAGAGACAACAAACAGCAAAAACATGGAGAAAACAGGGAGCCTGGTGCCCTCCACTTTGTTTTTCATCTGTAAGGATCTCAGGTGTCATGCAAAAAGAGACCAGACATCTGCAGATAACCCCGTGAAATTTACATTTTATTTTTAGCTAAAGCAATGCAACTTGTGGCTAATTTGCTGGTTTAAGAAAACAGAATCAGCAAGGATTGAGGTTATTTATGTGTTTCAGCCAGACCCACAAAGCCTGTTCCAGCAGCTCTACAGCCCCAGCCTAAGACCCTGGGCGGAGGGGATGTGCATGTAGATGCCACCATGCTGGGAGCCGTGCTCAGCTCTGCTGTTAGCAGATGCTGTTTGAGCATATTTTGAAGTAATATCCCAATAACCTTAAGCTCATATATTCTCCACTTTCCTCTCACTCAAGTCAAGCAATGGTGCTAAACTGAACTCAGGACAAGGGAGACCTGGGTACCTTTCAAAATCCAAAATGGGGCCTTGCTTGTGTCAAGTGATAGAGAATTTTTTGCATTTATTTTCTACCATGACAGTTGTGTACTTTTTGCATTACCTGTCATTCAAGGAATGGTGACTTAGGAATGCAGTGTGAGAAATGTCAGCTCACTAATAGAATGTTAAAAGAGGACAAAGTCTTTGAAACAAAGATAGGAAAGGTTTATTAACAATGTACAGTCCCGCTGAGCTGGGTGCCCCCCCAAAGAGGAGACACACCCCGCTCTTGGCACTTACAGTGGTTATACCTTTTCCAGATCATCTCATTTCCCTGTCCCTTTTCCTGCTGGCCAGGTAGGTGCTCAGGGACTTACATCTTCCTGTCTGCCTACTGAGCTCATGTCATGATTACAACGTTCTCATTGAGCTTTTTTCTTCTTATGACCTCTTTTGCACAATTTTTGGTTACAAACTGCTTACACAGACAATTCACACAAGCTGCCTTTTACAAAGTATGGCTCTGTGTTACTCTGAGTTTATAGAAACTTAGTTTCTATACACACAGGCAAATTCATTATGGCTGAAGCAAACTTCTTCTCCATCTCTTACACCAGGGAGATGGAAGGTGATGTTTTGTTACTTTTTTGCATTAGCAGAAAATCATCTTTGAACGATGGAAATGTGATTAATCCTAAAGCTGACTGTTTCAGAAATTATGAGTATGTGGAACAGAGTTTATTCACAGACCTATAATGGAAATTGTTTCACAGTTTTGTCTGCTAAGAATCACAGGGCACACCAACAAGGTGCTCCAGGACAGAATGCACCCAGAATTTTGAGCAAAAACCCTTCATCAACTAAAAGTTCTTAATTTGTGTAGTGCTATGGATGAATTTGGCACTACCTTGGCAGCAGTTTGCAAATGTGTAATTTGCATGTAAGCTGGCCCCATCTATAACTCTGCTTCCAAGTACCTGCAAGCTCAGTTGTCACAGGAATTACAGCAGTAAAAACAGCAGTATGTCCTCACTTCTTGGCCAACAACTTTGAGACAGTGCTGTCTAGTTGGGGTCAGCTTCTCAGAGCTGTGGATCAAAAGCAAGACATACCTGGCTGCATATCACCAAAATGCTAAGAAGCAAGAGGAGACCATGGTAACAAGCATCTTGGCTGGAGAACTGACCTCGACTGAGTGGAAAAATGCTGTGGTCAGGCATCAGGATACACAACAGCCACAGGGCCACCTCTGCAGATGAGGCTGGCTCTTCTTCCCACTGAAGGAAAACAAGGTCTTTTGCTCTGCCTCTGTCTTTGTAAGGTTGGTTCTTCTGGAAGATATGACTCCCATGAGGTAGCCCATTGCTGTTTGGGGATGGAGAGATGACACTGGAAATGTGCTTTGGAGAGCCTGGTAGCCTTTCCCAGACACTTTTCATGGAACTTGATTTCAATTTGTCCCTGCAAATGGAAGAAAAGCAGGTGTTTGCCACAGGGCAAGGCTTGCATAGGACAGATGAGATGGGCTGATGAATCAGAGACAGAGGAGCTATGTTCAGCACGTACCAAGGCTGCAACAACCTCTTCCCTAGGCCTTCCCTCACCTGGAGCAATGAGAGAGTGGGTCCCACTGCGTCAGCCCCAAAGCCAGAACCCTTCTGCCTGCAATGGGGCTCCCACCACGCCCCTAATGCTGCCAACCCCTCCTACAGCGACTGCTCTCACTAAATACATGGGCCAGAGACCTGCTGCCCTGGTTTCTGGCACACAGGCAACGGAAACCTGAGATGAAGCAGTTTTGATGCTTAAAAGCCTCCATTTCATATCTATAGCAGCATGAATGGCTATGAGTCTGCTGATGGCCACGGCAGGGTTGTTCTTCCCCTCGAATGCCCTCTCTGCATTCCCAGAGCCTGTTGTCCCCACAGGCTGCCCCCCTGTCAGTCAAAAGTGTAAGTGCCGAAACCACTTGTGCCCTGTGAAGACACTGGGGTAGAGAAGCTCAGGGTGTAGGAATAGTGGTGGCAAGTTTGCTCTTGGCTATTACACAAGAGAAAACCGCATTTTCCTTTATATTAACATTTATATAAACATTTTATTATTATTATTAACAAGTGCCTCTCCTATTTCAGCAAGGGAAGACCCAGGGGAGGTGTAAGGGCAGCTTTCACTTTCCAGCGACGCCAGAAAGCACCTAAGCTTTCTGCCTGTGTGCTGGAGGGCGATATAAAGCAGCGCATCTCTACACAGACAGTTATTTAAGCAGCACAGATGTCTGGAGCAGCCCGGCACCCCCAAACTTCCCACTCACTATTTCTCCCTCTTGTCCCCAGCTTGAGTTTGGCCCTCCATTTCTCAGCTTGGGTCCTAACAGCCTCCCACTTCATCCCAGTGGGGCCCATGGACGAGCCGAGTGCGGTGGGAGGGAGGGGGAGAGGAGCCCCCCTCGGGAGGCAGTGCTAAGCAGGCCTGGGACGCCCCAACCAGCGGGACGGCATTGCCCCCGCTGCTGCTCAGCTGCCGCCTACTCCATACAAGGCTGGAAGGTTTCCACCTTTCCTTCCCTGCGGGGGGAAAGCGGGGGCAGGAGGGGGGG